>NW_025569124.1:0-37835 GCF_020424385.1 Procambarus clarkii
TTCCATTACTGTCGGAAGTGTAAATAGGTGTATTGTCAGGCGTTGTTTTATATTCAGGAGTGTTAAAGTTGCCTGACTCTCCCTCTCCGCCCTCATCCCTGGAACACGACACCCTCCCACTTTTGCCAGCTTCACCTCCCTGTCACCCAGCTTCACCTCCCTGTCTCCCAGCTTCACCTCCCTGTCACCCAGCTTCACCTCCCTGTCACCCAGCTTCACCTCCCTGTCACCCAGCTTCACCTCCTGTCACCCAGCGTCACCTCCCTGTGAACCCAGCTTCACCTCCCTGTCACCCAGCTTTCACCTCCCTGTCACCCAGCTTCACCTCCCTGTCTCTCGGCTTTACCTCCTGTCTCCAGCTTTACCTCCCTGTCTCCCAGCTTTACCTCCCTGTCTCCCAGCTTTACCTCCCTGTCACCCAGCTTCACCTCCTGTCACCAGCTTCACCTCCCTGTCTCCCAGCTTTACCTCTCTGTCTCCCAGCTTTACTCCCTGTCTCCCAGCTTTACCTCCCTGTCACCCAGCTTCACCTCCCTGTCACCCAGCTTCACCTCCCTGTCTCCCAGCTTTACCTCCCTGCACCCAGCTTCACCTCCCTGTCACCCAGCTTCACCTCCCTGTCACCCAGCTTCACCTCCCTGTCACCCAGCTTCACCTCCCTGTCACCCAGCTTCACCTCCCTGTCACCCAGCTTCACCTCCCTGTCACCCAGCTTCACCTCCCAGTCTCCCCCCAGTGAGAGTGACAGTGACAGACAGACATGGGGCTGGAGAAAGACAGGGTCGGTAAAGAGACAGGAAGACAGAAGAATAGAAACAGACAGATAGATTATATCACGAAGAGACAGACAGACATACAATAGCACACAAAGATGGACTTCAAGACAGAGGAAGATAGAGACAGACAGACAGAGACAGGGAAGGAAGGGAGAGGAGGGAATGAATGAAGAGAGGGAGGGAGAGATGGGGAGGCAGGGAGAGAAGGGGAAAGAAGAGACGAGAGGTGAGAGAGGAGGGAGATTGGGAGAGAAGGTGGAGATGGGACGAGAGAGGCGAGAGTAATAGAGAGGAGATATTGGGGGAGAAAGGTGGGAAGGGAAGGAAAGGAAAGAGATGGATGAAAAGGGAAGAACGTTTGAGAAAAGATGAGAAGAGAGTGGGACTAGAGAAGGAGAGATGAAAGAGAGAGAGCAAAGAGAGAGAGACCAAATGCAGCATGGTTCCCGCCCCCCCCCCCCTCCCTATCATTTTTAAAAGAAGAATGTTTGTCTGTCGGTCAGAGGTTAGAAGCCAGGCTCTTACAGTGAGCCTCACGCGTCTTCCCATGATGATTTGTGATTGAATTAAGCGTGTCATGGTGGGTTTGGGGGTCGACCCCCATGCCCTCTTAAAGAGGATTGTCCCCTATTGCGACAACCAACAACTTCAGAGAAGTCTGAAATGGGGGTTTGTTTTTCCAAAGAGTTCTTTCAACAGATTTTCAGCTGTTTGTTACTCAACGAAACCACAATGTTGTTGCAACGTTGCATCAAAGTAACAATAGTAAACATAAGGTTGTGAATACGTTGCGTGGTTGCTGGGTGCAAATATTACATGTTCTGAGAGCAAACGAGAGGGAGGAAGAGAGGAAGAGAGAATGGGAGGAAGAGATGGAAGAAGGGAGGCAGAGAGAGAGAGAGAGAGAGAGAGAGAGAATAGGACCGAGAGAGATTGGAATGGAGAAAGAATGTGAAGGAGGGAGTATGTGAGTTAGGGAAGGGAAAAGAACGAAAATGAAAGGGAAAGAGAGTACATGAGACGGAGAGAAAACGGGAAGGAGGGAGGGAGGGAGGGAGAGTAGGGGGACACAACAGAATGAGGAGATAAAGAATTGGAGGGAGAGAGAACAAGGGGTAGAGAGATAGGTGAGAAACAAAGCGGGAGGGAGGAACGGAGGGTTATCAGTGGGAGAGGGGAGTTGTTTGGGAGAGTAAAGAAAGGAGAGAGGAGACGGGGAGAAAGATGAGAGGAAGAGAGGGAATGAGAGGAGGAAGATGGGATGGAGTTGGGGAAGAGAAGAGATGGGAGATATGAAAAGATAGTAAACGTGAGAGAGGGGAGGAATGGGAAAGACAGTGGTCAGAAAGAAGAGAGGGAGCTGAGAGAAGAGAGGGAAACCCGAAGAGGCGAAGGGGAAACAAGACCAGACCACCGCCGGTTACCTCATCCAGTAATCGTCCATGTTGTTACCATAGCCCCCTGTTCCCCGCTCATTTCCTCTAGTGTGGCAGTTCTCCTCAAACCCTCAGTGTAGGAATGAGTCTTGCTGCATACCTTGAACCATTTCTTGGTTTTCTTTGTATTTTCCAGGTTAGAGTTCCATGTCGAAATGCATATTCAAGAGTTGGGCTCACTTTATATGTCTATAGGGCATGGAAACGCGCCTTTGTCCAAATTTCTTGAGTAAGTGTCTTTTGTGTGGGACAGTATTAAGAGCGTTCTGGCGGTCTATGAATATGTATCCTGCTCACCCCCCCCCCCCCCCTCTCTCTCTCTCTCTCTCTCTCTCTCTCTCTCTCTCTCTCTCTCTCTCTCTCTCTCTCTCTCTCTCTCTCTCTCTCTCTCTCTCTCTCTCTCTCTCTCTCTCTCTCTCTCTCTCTCTCTCTCTCTCTCTCTCTCTCTCTCTCTCTCTCTCTCTCTCTCTCTCTCTCTCTCTCTCTCTCTCTCTCTCTCTCTCTCTCTCTCTCTCTCTCTCTCTCTCTCTCTCTCTCTCTCTCTCTCTCTCTCTCTCTCTCTCTCCTCTCTCTCTCTCTCTCTCTCTCTCTCTCTCTCTCTCTCTCTCTCTCTCTCTCTCTCTCTCTCTCTCTCTCTCTCTCTCTCTCTCTCGTTCGTTCGTTCGTTCGTTCGTTCGTTCGTTCGTTCGTTCGTTCGTTCGTTCGTTCGTTCGTTCGTTCGTTCGTTCGTTCGTTCGTTCGTTCGTTCGTTCGTTCGTTCGTTCGTTCGTTCGTTCGTTCGTTCGTTCGTTCGTTCGTTCGTTCGTTCGTTCGTTCGTTCGTTCGTTCGTTCGTTCGTTCGTTCGTTCGTTCGTTCGTTCGTTCGTTCGTTCGTTCGTTCGTTCGTTCGTTCGTTCGTTCGTTCGTTCGTTCGTTCGTTCGTTCGTTCGTTCGTTCGTTCGTTCGTTCGTTCGTTCGTTCGTTCGTTCGTTCGTTCGTTCGTTCGTTCGTTCGTTCGTTCGTTCGTTCGTTCGTTCGTTCGTTCGTTCGTTCGTTCGTTCGTTCGTTCGTTCGTTCGTTCGTTCGTTCGTTCGTTCGTTCGTTCGTTCGTTCGTTCGTTCGTTCGTTCGTTCGTTCGTTCGTTCGTTCGTTCGTTCGTTCGTTCGTTCGTCGTTCGTTCGTTCGTTCGTTCGTTCGTTCGTTCGTTCGTTCGTTCGTTCGTTCGTTCGTTCGTTCGTTCGTTCGTTCGTTCGTTCGTTCGTTCGTTCGTTCGTTCGTTCGTTCGTTCGTTCGTTTTCGTTAAATTTCTTCGTGATATTTAGGAAACTCCACCAAGTTTATCAAGCAGGAGTGTATGCATGCGTGTAAGTGTATATATGTGTGTGTGTGTGTATTTGTGTTTACAATTTGTGCCTGAAGGATCAAATTATTAGTTTTTAGACACCGCCTTTCTAACCCTCTCTTTCTCTCTCACCCACCACCACCACACACACAAACAACACACACACACACACACACACACACACACACACACACACACACACACACACACACACACACACACACACACACGTGAATTTGTGTGGTGACTTCAGGTGACTCAGCCACCTGTCCGGTGGCTGAGCGGACAGCACGCAGGACGCGTTATCCTGTGGTCCCGGGTTCGATTCCGGGCGCCTGGCGAGAAACAATGGACAGAGTTTCTTTCACCCTAATGTCCCTGTTACCTAGCCGTAAATAGGTACCTGGGAGCTAGTCAGCTGTCACGGGCTGCTTCCTGGTGTGTGTGTGTGTGTGGTGAGGGGGAAAAAAATAGTATTTAGTAACAGTTGATTGACAGTTGAGAGGCAGGCCGAAAGAGCAGAGCTCAACTCCCGCAAGAACAACTAGATGAATACAACTAGGTGAATACACACATCGGCTGGCTGGAGTTGAGTCGAGCCAGCCTTCGAGGGAGGGTCACGGGGTCACGCTCTATGTTAAACGCCAATATTTTTGGGTTAATTAAGGCTACAGTGACAGATCACAGATCTAGGGGTAACACAAAGTGTATAACTGCCGCGAATAGGAAAGAAAAATACAGTGCGATCACTATAACTTGGTGTTGAACAGTGAATTCACCAGACTGGCCACGTGGGAGGGCCACGAGTCTTTGTTTACATATTGGGTCCAGTGATCAGTGGTACAGTAAATTGGTGAACTGTAACACAACAGACGCACCGATAAAGTGACTGACTCCAGAGCTTTGTGTTAGATAGAGAAGAACCGCCATCATCAATCTACTGGATTAGTGAATCACCACGTGGGAGGCGACGACGGATCACTTCGTCATCCAGTCATCGTAATTATTCACCTGGTTGTGTGAGCGGGAGGCTGACTGGTAGGTACCCCTCTCTGGTCAATTATTCAGCGTACAGAGTGAGGTAAAATATTATCATTCTTGTTCAGTATATCATATATATTTAAAATCTCAAAGTGGCTCATTTTGGGTAGAGGTTGACATTTACGAGACCCTCATAACACACGCACGCACGCACGCGCATGTACATATGCACGCATACACATATACGCACACGCAAAAACACACTCACGCACACACACACACACAAACGTTCAGTCAGGCTAGAAAGGATAAACACCTATCGTGGAAAGGGGATAAGACCTCACTCATACTCCACCCTCTCTCTTACCCCCCCATCTCACTAACCCAATACACTCCCCCCCGCCCCACTCCCACTCCCCACTCTCTCTCCCCTTCTTTCCCGACCTCCCTCTCTCCTCCTCTCCTCCTCTCTCCCTCTCCTCCCTCGCTCTGTCCTGCTCTCCCTCCTCTTCCCTCTGTCCATCTCCTCCCTCGCTCTCCCTACCCTCCCTCTCTCCCCCCTCTCCTTCCTCTATCTCCCTCTCCTTCCTCTCTTCTCCTTTCCTTCCCTCCCCACCCCTCTCCTTCCTCCCCCCCCTCTCTGTCCACACTTTCACACACACACACACACACACACACACACACACACACACACACACACACACACACACACACACACACACACACATACACACACACACACACACACACGTGAGAGTAGTAGAAAAATGGAACACACAGGTTGTGGAAGCAAATACTACATACTTTTAAAACACACACACAACAGCTAGAAACGGGATCCAAGAGTCATGCTCGATCCTGCAAGCACATATAGGTGAGTACACACACACACACACACACACACACACACACACACACACACACACACACACACACTGGGGTTAGTGTAGACTAACAATCGCTAGGGAAAAGAAAAGGGATCAAGCAGGATGGTAAGAAAACAGAACACAGGTGGAGGAGAGGAACAGGACGAGTTATACATGGAGATGACTGTTCGCGCATGGAGGGAAATCTCTGAGGATCTGAAAGACATGAAAGGGCTCATAAATATACTGCAGAATGACCTAAAGGCAGCGCAAGAGGAGATAACAAACCTAAAAACAGGATCTCCTCAGACTGTGGCACAGGGGATCAACCCCCAGGCACCAGGAGATGCAGCAATGGCAGGGACCCCTACAATGGGTGCCACCTTCGCTGAAATGATGAAGGGCCTAGGAGGAATGGCCACAGTCAAGGAAGTTGTAATGAAAGCAGTAACCTCACAGGAGGCAGCTAAACGCACGAGCCAGTTACTGGAAAGGAAAAGAGCTGTAGTAGTGATAGGTGATAAGGAACAAGAGGGTTCCACAAGGGAAGAATGGAGGTCTAAGGACAAAGCTGCAGTGGCAGGGATACTAAAGGAGATAGGTATGGAAGGGGCTGAAACAGACATAGAGGAGTTTTTCCGGATTGGCCAGTACAACAAAGACAAAGACCGGTTGATCAAAGTAGCGCTCAAAAACGAGTTCATCAAAGAGGACATACTAGCAAAAAAGAGCAAACTGAAATATGTAACGAATTACAGACAGGTATTCCTTCAGAGGGACATGACCAGGAAAAAGATAATACAGGCAGCAGATGCAAGGAAAAGGCGCAGGCAGAGGGAAAGGAGCCAGGGAACCTCAACCCCCAACCCAGCAATCTCAGTGGGGAGTGTGGAACCCCAACCCAGCACCTCGGGAACCCCAGAGGGGACTGCAACATCCCAATACACCACCCTATAGGTGGGAAGTTCCACCATTCCTGCAGACTGCAGACAGGTTTATCCCAGTCCAAAAAGTGAAAAATGAAAAGCAACAGAAGAATCCGTGGTTCAACCAGGAATGTGTGACAGCAAAGCAATTGAGTAAAAGAACATGGCGAAACTACAGGAACAACAGAACACCAGAGAGCAGGGGAAGAGATACCAGAGGCCCAGAAATGAGTACATCAGAGTGAGGAGAGAAGCAGAGAGACAGTACGAAAATGACATCGCGAGTAAAGCCAAGACTCAACCAAAACTGCTCCACAGCCACATCAGTAGGAAAACAGCAGTGAAGGAACAAGTGATGAAACTGAGAAAAGGGGAGAACAGATACACAGAGAACGATAAAGAGGTGTGTGAAGAGCTCAACAAGAGATTCCAGGAGGTCTTCACAATAGAACAAGGTGAGGTCCCTGCACTAAATGAGGAGGCAAACCGAACAACCTTGGAGGAAATTTACCTCACCAGTGATGAGGTCAAAAGGAATCTGTTGGAGCTGAATGTGTCAAAGGCTGTTGGGCCTGACAGAATCTCACCGTGGATTCTAAAAGAAGGTGCAGAAGCACTAAGTGTGCCACTCTATGGTGTATAACAGGACACTGGAAACGGGAGACCTTCCGGAAAGCTGGAAGACAGCTAATGTAATCCCAATTTACGAAAAGGGTGACAGGCAAGAGGCTCTGAACTACAGGCCAGTTTCCCCTAACTTATAAACCATGCAAGATGATGGAGAAGATTGTGAGGAAAAGGCTACTGTTTCCCTCCAGTAGAGCATCTGGAGGGAAACAGCTTTGTAAAACACCCCCAGCATGGGTTCAGAGATGGTAAATCGTGCCTCACAGGCCTAATAGAATTCTATTACCAAGCAACACAAATTAGGCAGGAAAGAGAAGGGTGGGCAGACTGCATTTTCATGGACTGTCAGAAAGCCTTTGATACAGTACCTCACAAAAGGCTGTTACGAAAGTTGGAGCAGCAGGCAGGAGTAAAAGGTAAGGTGCTCCAGTGGATAAGGGAGTATCTAAGCAATAGGAAACAGCGAGTAACGGTGAGGGGGGGGGAGGCATCAGAGTGGCGACATGTCACCAGCGGGGTTCCACAGGGCTCTGTACTCGGACCCATCCTGTTTCTAATATATGTAAACGACCTTCCAGAGCGTATAGACTAATTCCTTTCAATGTTTGCTGATGATGCAAAAATTATGAGAAGAATGAAAACAGACGAAGATAGACAGAGACTACAGGACGACCTGGACAAACTGGAGGAATGGTCTAGAAAATGGCTGCTAAAGTTCCACTCAGGAAATTGTAAAATAATGAAATTTGGCAAAGGGAGCAGAAGGCTGAACACAAAGTACCATCTGGGAGGTGAAATCCTGCAAGAGTCAAATAGAGAGAAAGATCTGGGAGTTGATATCACACAAAACCTGTCCCCAGAGGCCCACATCAAAAGGATATCATCAGTGGCATATGATAGGTTGGCAAAGAAAAGAACTGCCTTTAGAAACTTGTTTCTAAATCGTTCAGGACCTTGTATACCACTTATGTCAGACCAATCCTGGAATATGCATCTCCAGCCTGGTGTGGGAACCGACCTGTGAGATTTATATTTATTTAATTTATATGAATTTATATAGAATTTATATTTACGTTAATTAATATATTTCGATAGCAATTTGTATGATGTTAAGTGGACTGTATTTCTGCAATAATCTCACAAATCGATCCACTACACACTGGGGGGGGGTTTATATTGGATTTATATATATGCAGCCAATCAAACTACAGTAATAACTACACATATTAGTATACATTGAAGAGGTTCCTTATCTTATTATACAGCAGGCTTAGTCCACCAGATATAACTAGGATGTAGACACCAAATTTCCTCATGTGAGGCAGCTTCCATCACCCAGTAACTGATACACAAAGTTTGCTTCCTCTTCTTGACCTGTCAAAAGGGCGCTAGCTAAAAGCCAGAATCCTAATATATGACAGCTATATCAGAGAAAACACTGTATAATGAATCATAAAGACCAAGGCTTAATTACCTTTTTTTAAGAGGCTGTCCGCATTCTAACCGGTTCGCCTTATCTACTGACATTAATGGCCAAAAATGATTAGATAAACGGGTTTCGGTAGAACACTTTCCTTGTATATGTTGACAGCGTGTTGATGATGGAAGACCTTTGGTTTCCATAACACTTCGTCCAAGAGAAATTAACAGGAGCCGAATTTGCTCCCTGCGCCTCAGGTCTAACAACAATGGCTGACCACTCCCTCACTACTGACGCTACTGGCCTACTTTGTCCAGATGTCAGTAAGTGATAGAAGGGTCACATTTACTCTATTTTAATTCTGATAATTAAGTTAATTTAAATGAGATGTTTTATGATGGTAAAAGTCCAAAGACTAATGTATTTAAGAATAATTCCCAGCAGAATAGCTAGTGAATTTATAATAGTATGTGGCAATGATATCCCATTTTCTATTGATGGAAAATTCCACTACAAGCTACATTTTCTATGGGTTAACTAATTCCCCGAGGGCTGCTCACGGGTCGAAGTCCTATTTAGAACAGACGAACACCGATACTCCTCCTTCGAGTTATTAGATTAATTTGTTGTTAGTTGTTAGTAATCACACATTTGTGCGTCTGTTCATACAGGACGGATGTCCCGTACTAGAGTTGCAGGGGTTAGAAGTCTAATGCGATTTCATTTCCCTGTTAACTCTTGAAAGGGCTAAAATTCAAGCCTAATTACATATTATTTAACCCAGAAGACTGAATGTGATCAAGTACTACAGTCAAGTATGATTCAGGGACTGCAGTGAGATCAGTGACATTAGATATAACTTGAAGCTTGTTCAGGTAACTGGACACTGATATATAGACACTGAGGCCCATAGAATTCATCTTGATTAAATAATAAATGTATCAATCAGTCGTCAGATTTATTGGGGTTTAATTTAGTTAGTTGATTCAGAGGATTTAATAGCCCATCTTTAAAGTCAAGTATGGTTCTGAGACTGCAGTGGGTTCAGTGACATTGGTCGCAGTGACTTGTAGCTGTTTAGGCTACTGTTCATTGATTTGCCACTGAGGCCTCATGAACTCATCTTCAGCTTTAAATGATGATATTAATAACATCAACCTCTGTTGGTATAGTCAGCTGTAATCTCCTTAGTATAATGCTTCTGGAGAAATATAATCAGCTGACAAATTTAGATTTCTACTGGTATTATTTATCTGCAGGCATAGGTCTCCTCAGGCTTGATACTGGGCCTGAGAGTAATTTGCCTCCTGCAGAATTTAACATGGTTATGCCCTGATATTTAGTAGGGCTACCGATGAATCGATGGCAATAGTCTGCCCCTACAAGGAGACCGAAGTCGGTGAGGTGATCAGACTTAATATTATCTGCCAATTTTATTCTTCTATTTCTCAGGAATTTGGCTGTTGCTCTCAGACCTTGAACTTGTAGGTCTACTGGTATTTTGTCCACCACATGGCTTGTACTTGACAGACGTATCTGCCTAAACGTACTTATGGTTGTACCACCTGGTAGACTTGGGGTCCTGCATCTGCTATAAACCCTGAGAGGTTGATTGTCGTCTGGGCTACAGGCTTTAGTTGTAGTTCATCTGCCAACTTTTTAGTGACAAATGTTCTCTGGGACCCTTGGTCAAACAACCCACGGGTATGGACCTTGGCCCTATTATTCTGGATGGCAATTTGGGCAGTAGGCAAAGTTGTATTACCTTTAGACTTTGCCGATTGGTCACTCGTTGTTTGTTGCACCTTGCAGTACTATACTGTGGTGGGAATGCTATCTTTCACCTTGGGGTTTGGAGACGTTGTTTTGATGTCTCTGCACAATGCTGCATGGTGCTGACCTTTGTTACACCTATTACAGGTGTGTAATTGGGTATCACAGTCGTTGATGTTATGTTTCCTGAGGCACCTCGTGCAATGTTGCAAATCTTTGAGTCGCTCAACACGGGCGTCACTATCAGGAAAATTAGGGCAGTGGTACATTGAATGTTTCTCATTGCAAAACAAACATGTTCCATAGCTTCCAGTACCCTTTGGTGTCCGGTTCTTGGGTGACACAGTAACTATAGGCTTGGAGTGTCCAACTGCATATACGTCCACACTGCCACTGTTCCACTTTGGTGGTGAATTATATTGTCTAGATTGATTTGGAGTACCTTTGGTACTCTGTGGTTTACTATTATTGGTTTCTGAGGGTTTACTTGGTGGTTTTAATTTGTCATGTGTTCGTAATTGATGAACTACTGACTTTAAACCCTCAGATATTTCATTCATAGATAAGATACTTTTATTGTAATGAGCACTCATTTGTCTCAATACGTCCCTAGGTATTTTCTCCTGGACAATTATTTTCAAGACCCACTCAGCCCCGTTTGTATCTGCTGTCAGGCTGAGGGCCTTGATCATTGATTCTACCTCCAGCTTGAAGACTTGGAGTGAATCAGCTGAAGCCTCCGGTGGGGGTAAATGCAACAACTCATGAACTAAATGTGATGTTCTTACTTCTGGATCAGCATAATTATTCTTGAGGAGTTGTACTGCCAGATCATAGCCGTCATTAGTTAATCTCAGATGGGATACTACTGTTTTAGCCTCACCTGATAACTGGCCTTGCAAATAAGAGAATTTACTACTCTTTGGTAAAGATTGTTTTGAGTCCACAAGATCAACGAATTTGTTCCAAAATTCGTCCCAATCTTCCTCATCTTTTCCTGAGAAAGTGGGTAAATTAATTGGAGGGAGTCGAGCTTCTGCTTGACTCGTATTAGATGCAGCTGTTGTTGTTGTTGTTGCTGTTGCCTTGTTCTGGGCAATTAATTTGACGAAAGGCTGTAATGTGGCCTGAGTGTGATCTTCATAATTCGCTAGATCAACCATAATGTCGTCTATTTCTGTTTCTGATAAATTGGTGTTGGCAAGTTCAGCCACATATGTTGCTATTTGGCATTTGATTTGCTCAAATTTACCTGCAGCTGCTTGATAATAGCTTTCCAGGTCAGCATAATCAACTTGAGATTGTTGTGACAAATCTTCACATTTCTTGATCTGTCTTGTTAAGTGGCCTTTAAGACCTGCAAGGGTTCTTTTCATTCTCCCTGCATTCTCCATACTGGCTAGTTGGTGAAGCCTTGTGGGGCTTGTACTTGGGCTGCTCATAATACTGAACAAGCACTGATGGTAGCCTTGGGTAAAATTCTGCACTCACTAGGCGATAATCCTACCTCTGCTAGAGGTTAGCACTTAAAATGAATACACATTATATTTATATAATCATACACACTAATGATTTTAGTGATAAACCAGTGTCACTGGAAGTACCTTTAGGTTAGCTCTTCTATATCACCCTAGGATGGTATAGACACTAATTAATCACTCAAAGGTGTAATGATCATAAGTAAATTATTATATATACAACTCAACTCGAGTTGATAAAAATTATACCCAAATAGGGTCTGCACCATTCATTAATGATGCTAGGTTGTTCAATATAGTACAACTAGACTATGGTAATAAATGGGACAAGAATGAACAATAAATAGTTCAACTAGTCAATGGTAATATCCTACCCTGTTGTGGGTTGGCAATTGGTATATATTATATTGAGATCACTAGTGCAATATATATTAAATAATTCTCTATTTTGGAGAAATAATATCTCAATTATTGATAATAGCCTCTTAATTGCCTTTATGAAACTTCTAATATTATCAAGAAGTATTAAATATTATTAGTGACCTCGCGAAATTAACTCCACAAAATTTGTAGATAATCTCTGACAAAATTTATCACCACGAAATCCGTGAACAATCTCGCGAAGACACAGCCTCTAATTTGGCTGGCTTCAATATTAGCGCTGTCAATTCACAGAATAACACGCCACCAAATCTGTGGGTGTGCATGAAACCGCTGATAAGGCTGAACTGAACTGAGGGGCTCGTGAACTCGTTCGAGGCAACGCCGCCGTCTTTGACTGGCTTTGTTGTTCACTCATTTATTACACTAGTTTATTTAATTTGATGACAATCTAGCTCTCTAGACCATCTAGGTTCGAATGATCATATAATCTAGGTTCGAAGGACCATATAATGTGGGAACCGACCTGTGAGATTTATATTTATTTAATTTATATGAATTTATATTTACGTTAATTTATATAGTTCGATAGCAATTTGTATAATGTTAAGTGGACTGTATTTCTGCAATAATCTCACAAATCGATCCTCTACACATTAGGGGGGGTTTATATTGAATTTATATATATGCAGCCAATCAAACTACAGTATTAAACTACATATATTGTTAAACATTGAAGAGGTTCCTTATCTTATTGTACAGCAGGCCTTAGTCCACCAGATATAACTAGGATGTAGACACCGAATTATCCTCTTTGAGGTAGCTTCCATCACCCAGTAACTGGTACACAAAGCATGCTTCCTCGTTTTGACCTGTCAAAAGGGCGCTAGCTATAAAGCCAGAATCCTAATATATGACAGCTATATCAGAGAAAACACTGTACATTAAACCGTAAAGACCTAGGCTTAATTACCTTTTATTAAGAGGCAGTTCGTATTCTAACCGGCTCGCCCCTATCTAATGACATTAATGGCCATAAATGATAGATAAATGGGTTTCGACAGAACACTTAACTTGTATTTGTTGACAGCGTGTTGATGATGGTACACCTTTGGTTTCCATAACACTTCGTCCAAGTAAAATTAACAGGAGCCGTATTTGCTCCCGTGAGCCTCTGTGGTCTAAGTACAATAACAATGGCTGACCACTCCCTCACAACTGACGCTACTGGCCTACATTGTCCAGATGACAGTAAGTGATAGAAGGGTCACATTTACTCTATTTTAATTCTGATAATTAAGTTAATTTATATGAGATGTTTTTATGATGGTAAAGTCCAAAGACTAATCTATTTAAGAATAATTCCCACCATAATAGGTGGTGAATTTATAATAGTATGTGGTAATGATATCCTGTTTTCTATAGACGGAAATTCCACTACAAGTTACATTTTCTATGGGTTAACTTGTTTATACAACACAGCAATATTATCTGCCTGTATGATATTATTAAATGGTGTCGGATTTTTCGACAGTTGAGAGGCGGACCAAAGAGTCATAGTTCAACCCCCGCAAGCACAACTACATGAATACGTACACACAAACCCTGGAAGCAGCTAGTAACAGCTGTCTAACTTTGAGGTTTATAAAAACCACTTCAGGTGGACCGTAGAGCGACGGTCTTGCTTCAATTCCCGGTCGGCGTTCAATTCCCGACCTGCAAGTAGTTGGGCACCATTCCTTTCCCCCGTGTACCATCCCTAATACTTATCCTGACCCCTTCCTAGTGATATTTAGTCATAGTGACTTGGCGCTTTTCCCTGATAATTCCCTCCCTTCTCTTCCTAGGTACCTATTGTGACGGTGCCCTCTCCAGTTTCTCCCATATGCCAGCTGTAAGAGTCATATCAGCTTACCTGCAGGTTTTCTGAGGTGCAGGGAATCTTTTGAGGTATGAGGCTTCCAGAATGGTTGCTTATTTGGGGAGAAATTTGCATTTGTAAAGTTGCAGGGAAGTGGAAAAGTTGCGCCTTGGGTACAACAAAATGGCACCCTCTGGCCTGCAAGTCCACCATTTTGTGAACGGCGCCCCACCGGTCGGTAATTGGCTGGCTGAGGTCACATGACTTCGTTGACCAATCAGAGCACGCCCCTGGGGTCTGTGACGTCACCGAGAGACCTGGCCCGCTGCTGCTCTAGGCGCTCAGAGATACTTGGCGCTTCGTTGAGAGCGGACATGCGCTGATTGAGTTCTCAGAGTTCCGAGGTCTAAGAGCCTCCTTAGTGGATATACACAGCTTGACGAATATATAGTGACTAACAAGGACTGCAATACTTCAGGGAAGTGCGAGGAAGCCTAATCCAATGGTGTAAGGACGCCGAGGACCATGTGCAAATAGTCTTGGAAAAGTCGAGAGAATTACGACGGCTGGAGGAGTGAGTGACTCGCCGTCAGTGGAACTCCGAAGCATTCTGAGCTGTGGTGATTGGATCACGTCCACTAGGAACTCAGGAGGGAGAAGATGCATCCTAATCCTTGAATGTGGTCTCCGTGAACGAGTGCTTGAGGGGACGTGTGTAGTGACGACTGGACGAACCAACGCCCAGGAACTTCACTCAGGGAATGAGCACGGAGATGATGAGGATCTTCACGACGCCTATGGACTCCTAATGCTTCTGGAACGCTGGGAACAACGCGGGGAACAGAGTACCTAGTGAACGGCGACTGGAGCCTATATAAACGTCTGAGGACAGGATATGTTAAGGTAGATCATATTTCCCTTGCTTGTTAGGCAAGATAGGCCTATTATTATGCTTAGGCATTTATTAGAGTGCATATAAGTCATAGGAGTAGATTAGGCTGTGGGACAGCACGTATATATTATTCTACTGATTGGTGAAGACAGCGTGTGGCCGGCCCGTGGAGGAGTGAAGGGCGACGTGGATGAAGTTGCCCAGTGATCCCTTTAACTCATCAGCTAATGTGAGCTGCCGGCGTCCACCAGAGGAGCGCTGCTGTCACCATTATTACTATTATTTCCATATATCCTTACATGTATCTCGTGTGTTGTAGTTTACTTTGAGTAAACTTTTTTATTTTATCACTGCTTTTGGTGTAACCTCCATCTTATTGAGCTTTGTGATTAATAACATGATTATACTGTACTGTTACTGGCATGGCATAGAGAGACTTTGTATTGGCAACACGACATTAGATTTGAACATGGGTACTGGCATTCCCTAAAGAGTGACCCTGAGTTGGCAACATGACTGTACATTTGAATTCTAGTATTGGCAGCATATAGTACGGTCCAAGGCTGCTGTAAATATATTATATTCGAACTAACAGCGTTGCTGGGACGCTAAGAGAATTACCCAACTGGCGACCAGAAGATAAGAGGTGGAAGTGAGGCTACGGGCGGAAGTCCGGCAAATTCTCTGCACGCATAGGTGGGCAGGCCCGGTGGGGGAGTCACATACTGCAGGATTGAGTTTAGTAGTGTGGGCTGGGCCTTCTCCTCTCCCCCTTGGGTCCAAGGTCAAGTGGTGACCGATCTTGAGGCATGACTAGGAGAGCTCCCTGGAGTGATATGTGACACTAGTGGAGGGAGGGAAGTCCCACGGCATGGGGTTATAGGATCAGTAGCACGATCCCCCGCATTTTAACTGTAACCTCATGTAACACATGGCCAAGGTGAGCGGCGCATGACATAATTGGCGACCTAGCCAGGATTTGTTGATCAGGCTGCAATGTTGCCAGGATGCGTTGATCAAGATACGGTGTTGCCAGGGTACGTTAATCAAGCTACAGTGTTGCACAAATTTCAAGACAGTGTTGCCAGAGTACAAATTCGGTGTTACCAGTGTCGTGACCAGGATTGCCAATGAACTCAAGGAACAGTGACAGTATTGCCCAGTAGTGCAGTGACTAGAATAGTGAAACCAGTGAGATAGTAGTGCTATAGCTCAATTATTGAGATGGAGGAGGATAGAGTGGATAGATTTATTGCGACAGTTTGGAAGAGTGCACCAAGGCCCAGCTCCAACAAGTGGCAGGCCACTTGGGGATCCAATTGAGGACGACCAAGGTAGCGGTTGGTTCGTAGGCTAGAAATAATGGCACAATTCACAGCTCGAAAAGAGACGACAGGGGAAGTGCCGTCCCGAAAAGGGCCGTCTCAAGGTGAACCGTCCCAACTAGAGCCATCCCAAGCGCCTACCAGTGTGGGGAGGACTCACAGTGAACATGTGAGCAGTGGAGGGTCCAGCTGTAGTAAGAGGAGCCTGCAACTGGAAATAATGAAGATGCAACTGGAAGCCCAGCTGCGACGAGAGGAGAGAGAAGCGCAAATGCTGCGAGAGGAACGTGCAGCTCAGCTGCAGCGAGAGGAGCATGAGCGAGAAGCATGGCTGCAGCAAGAGGAACGTGAAGCTCAGCTGTGGGGAGGAGAGAGACAACTGTGACTGGAGGAGATAAAGGCAAAGAAAGAAGTCGAATTGCGTCGCATTGAGCATGGGCTGCCGTCACTACCTGCACGGTGGGATGGCCTCAAGGTAAGGGAACGTGACTTACCTACGTTCGAACCACAAGAAGCTGAGGCATTCTTCGAACACTTCGAACAGATAGCGTCTCTGAAGGAGTGGCCGGAAGATGATTGGGCTGCTCTGGTCCAGGGCAGGTTGACAGGTGAGGCCCGGGAAGTCTACAACATGCTGGACCTAGAGGAATGTGCTAGTTATGACGCGATTAAGAGTGAGGTGCTCCGCTTGTTCCGGCTGACTCCGGAGATGTACTGGAAGCGGTTCAGAGAGTGTATGAGAGCGTTGGGAAAGTCTTACGCCGAGACCGCCAGGGATATGGAACGGAAATTCCTGCGATGGTTGAAGGCGGAGGAAGCAGAATCGGCGGATGAGATCAAACGAATAATAGTGATGGAGAAGTTTATGTCAATGCTTCATCCCGAGCTGCAAGTAAGGGTGAGAGAAGCAGGTATTAAGGACATTAAGGCTGATGCAGACAGAGCCGACAGGTTGGAGGAGGTACTACTTCTTAGGAGGGAGGGGCCGCCCAGACACTCGCCTTATGCCAGATCCGGAGGGAAGTTTAGGAGTTCAGGAGGAGCGAGGACGGGCGGGGACTCTCCCAAGAGTAGTCAATGAAGTAACCCGGTTCAAGAGCTCAAGGGACGCGGGTAGGAAGCCCCAAGCTGTGAGCAGTGGACCTAGCTCGGGAGCAAGTGCTGCTGCCTGGGAACCGATGACGGGGAGTCAAAGGAGGAAGCAGGGAACGTCTACTGTTGGTGCTACGAGGGTGACTGGTAGAGGATCGCCTGGGAGAGGCAGTCGGTGTTTCAACTGTGGGGGACGAGGACACTTTGCAAGGGAGTGCGGTCGCCCCAAGCACGGCGGGAACGTGGCTTTCGCGAGAATAAGAAGCGAAGAAGCCAACGATAACTCAGGTGATATGCCGGTGATGAGGGAGAAGAGGATTCACCCCTTTGTGTGTGAGGGGACGGTGAAGATAAGAGGAGCTGATCCTGTGCCAGCGAGGATGCTGAGGGACACGGGATCTGACTTCACCCTTGTTAGTGAATCCCTCTTCCCCGAGGACTACAGGAGTTGCAGTACAGGGGTAGCCCTGATAAGAACGTTGGGGGGACAGGTGAGGATGCCCCTTCATCAAGTAACTCTTAATTCTGACTATGGCTGTCTGACTCTCGTGGTAGGAGTCTGTGCTTCACTGCCCAGGATGGAAGCTCAGGTGATCCTAGGGAACGACTCCTGTGGAGGATGTGTTCTCCCGAAATTGATTAAGGGCACAGAGTGTATAGAGCCCTATCGACATAGCAGCAAGAGGGACGCCAGCGGCGATGTGACGGAAATTGCGAAAGTGGCATTTCTGGTATGCGCGGTAACATCGAGACAGGATGTCAGGGAAGTTGATGTGAGCGGATCTGGTCACGCCGAGGAGAACATACCGGGTGACCTGGGGCTTGATCATTTGTTCCAAGAGAAGGCCAGAGGACAAGTACTAGGTGAGGAAGAGTCGGATAGGAGTATCCAAGTTACTCTCACCAGTCCACTAGGTATTGACAGCGCCCGTCTTGGTGAGCTGCAAAAGGCGGAGTTTCCGGAGTTGGTATGGGATGCGGAAGGAGGTCTCGCTGGACCCGAGTCGCCGACTCACTTCTTCATGGAGAAGGGGGTGCTAATGAGGCAGTGGAGACCAGTGAGAGAAGAAGCGGGTGATGAAATGCTGAGAGTGAGGCGTCAGGTCGTGGTGTCGGCGCAGTACAGAGGCGCGGTGCTAAAGCTTGCTCACTCAGTTGATCCCGCGGGACACTTGGGAGTGACCAACACCTTAAATCGGCTTCGGGATCATTTTTATTGGCCGGGAATGGACGCTGATGTAAGGAGAGTCTGCAAGACATGTTTCCCGTGCCAAAGGGTGGGGAAGAATGCCCCTGCCATCCTGAAAGCCCCTTTGGTTCCAGTTCCTGCATTTGGCCCGGCGTTTGAATGCCTAATAATCGACGTCGTGGGGACCATTACCTAGGACGCCAAGGGGAAATAATTACTTATTGACCATCATGTGTGCTTCAACTAGATTTCAGGAGGCGATCCCAGTGCAGAAGGTGACATCAAGATGCGTCATGGGACAACTTCAGCGGTTCTTTGCCTGTGTTATCTTGAGGTTATCTTGAGATGATTTCGAAGCTTTAGTGTCCCCGCGGCCCGGTCCTCGACCAGGCCTCCACCTCCAGGAAGCAGCCCGTGACAGCTGACTAACACCCAGGTACCTATTTTACTGCTAGGTAACAGGGGCATAGGATGAAAGAAACTCTGCCCATTGTTTCTCGCCGGCGCTCGGGATCGAACTCGGGACCACAGGATCACAAGTCCAGGGTGCTGTCCGCTCGGCTCCCAGTCGGTAGAGTAGGCGTGCCCAAGGAAATCCAGTCCGACTGCGGAAGTATTTTCCAGTCGAAATGGTTTAGGCAGGCTGTTGCAAGCTGGGGAATAGCCCACCTACGGTCATCACCTTATAGACCTCAGTCACAGGGAGCGATCGAGCGATTCCACTCCACCCTGAAAACCGTCTTGAGAGTGTATTGTGCAGAACAGGGTGCGGAATGGGATGAGGCTGTCTATCCAGCCCTGTTTGCAATCAGAGATGCTATAGTTGAGTCTCTGGGAGTCTCTCCATTCCAACTACTGTTTGGGCATGAAGTGAGGAACCCATTATTGATGCTGAAGGAGCAGTTGACTATGACTAAGACGTTAGCGACGGTGGAGGAGTATGTGCAGAAATTCCGCGAACAATTGAAGACGGCGAAGGAGCTGGTTGCTGAGCACCTCAAGACAGCTCAAGAAAAGATGTCGATCTGGTATGACAAGAAAGCTGTTCCAAGGAAATTCGAGACGGGAGCCAGAGTGATGATGTTGCTACCTGGGAGAGGTAGAGTGATGGAATCACGCTTTTATGGTCCATACTCGGTCGTCAGGCGAGTGGGTTTTGTGAATTATGAGATCAGCAAGCCGAATCGCCCCCGCAAGACTCAAGTATGTCATGTCAACCGTTTGAAGCCATACTTCGCAGGAGAGTGCAAAAGTAAGTGGAACAGCCCAGTCTCAACAGGAGAAATTGGTCCTGTGCATGGAGATGAGCCAAGTGTTGCCAGGAGAGGAAGAGAAGTGGGCCCGTGGCGATGGTACATGACTGTCAAATACTGAGAATTTGACACACCTAGAAGAGAAGCTACGACATCTGGATAAAGGAAAGAGAAGAGAACTAGTGACCCTAGTAAGGAAGAACCAGTCACTCTTCACGGATGTGCCCCGACGGCACAAGAGTGTGGTGCACAAGGTAGATGTGGGCGGAGGCAAGCCAATCAAGCAGAACGCTTATCGAGTGAGTCCAGAGAAGAGGAAGATCATGCGACAGGAGGTGGAGTATCTGCTAGCGAATGACCTCGCGGAGCCCTGCAACAGTGAGTGGAGCTCACCCTGTGTGCTGGTTAAGAAGGGTGATGGCTTGTATCGCTTTTGCACCGACTACCACATGGTGAACTTCATAACTGTGTCGGATTCACACCCTATGCCCCGGATAAGTGACTGCATTGACCACGTGGGTAACGCAAGGTTTGTCACCAAGGTCGACCTGCTAAAAGGATATTATCAGATACCTTTGTCTCCGAGGGCAAGAAGGATCTCTGCATTTGCTACTTCAGGCGGATTATACCAGTACAAAGTACTTCCGTTCGACATGAAAAACAGTGGAAGCTGTTTCCAGCAAATGATGAACGAGGTACTGAGAGGGATGGAAGGCTGTGCCGTATACATCGATGATATAGTGGTGTATGCGGATAGCTGGAGACAACACATGGATCGTTTGAGGGAGTTATTCCAGCGGTTAGAAGAAGATAATCTGACAGTTAATCTGGCCAAGAGCGAGTTCGGGACGGCCCGACTGGAATATTTAAGTTTCGTCGTGGGCCAAGGAGAATAAGTGACTCCAGTGGAACACAAAATGATAGCCATCGAAGAATATCCGATTCCCAGGACAAGGAAGGAGTTGTTACGATATCTGGGGACGGTTGGATATTATAGAGGATTTTGCAAGAACTTCTCGACAGTGGCACACCCTCTGACGGACTTGCTGTCTAAGAACGTTAGATGCAAGTGGGGTGAAGCCTGTCAGGAAGGCTTCGAGAAGACAAAGAAGTTGTTAACCGAAGCACCAGTGCTGATTTCACCTGACTTCAAGTCTGACTTTATCCTGTACGTCGACGCGAGCGATGTAGGGATTGGAGCCATGTTAGCTCAAGAGAAGGGCGGAGTTCACCGTCCGGTAGCATTCTACTCGAAGAAATTCAAAAAGTATCAGAGGGCTTATAGTACAGTGGAGAAGGAAGACTTAGCCCTGATCCTGGCACTGAAGCACTTTGACGTTTATGTGGGTGGAGGTACTAGTCCGGTGCGAGTGTTTACCGATCATGACCCCTTGACGTTCGTGCACAGGATGAAGAACTCGAATCAAAGGCTGACAAGATGGGCCCTATTGTTACAGGAGTACTGGTTGGAAATGCGGCACATCAAAGGAAGGGAAAATATGGTAGTGGATGCCCTCTCCTGGATTTATTAACCGATATGACTCTTATGTTAAGGGTGGGGGGTTATATGACGGTGCCCTATCCAGTTTCTCCCATATGCCAGCTGTAAGAGTCATATCAGCTTACCTGCAGGTTCTCTGAGGTGCAGGGAATCTTTGGAGGTATGAGGCTTCCAGAATGGTTGCTTATTTGGGGAGAAATTTGCATTTGTAAAGTTGCAGGGAAGTGGAAAAGACACGCCCTGGGTACAACAAAATGGTGCCCTCTGGGCTGCAAATCCACCATTTTGTGAACGGCGCCCCGCCGGTCGGTGATTGGCTGGCTGAGGTCACATGACTTCGTTGACCAATCAGAGCCCGCCCCTGGGTCTGTGACGTCACCGAGAGACCTGGCCCAACGCCTGGCGCTCAGAGATACTTGGCGCTTCATTGAGAGCGGACGTGCGCCGATTGAGCTCTCAGAATTCCGAGGTCTAAGAGCCTCCTTAAGTGGATATATACAGCCTGCCGAATATATAGTGACTAACAAGGACTGCAATACTTCAGGGAAGTGCGAGGAAGCCTAATCCAGCGGTGTAAGGACGCCGAGGACCGTGTGCAAATAGTCTTAAAAATTACGCTGCAGACATAATTCTTTTTATGTGGGCTTCTAGATACAGGTTTGGTGTGATATCAACTCCTAGATCTTTCTCTCTGTGCGTTTCATGAAGTACTTCATATCCTATTCAATCTGGCTGAATTCAATTTCATATCCTATTCAATTTCAAGTTTCCACCGCCTAGTTTCATTAATTTGCATTTACTCGGGTTGAACTTCAGCAGCCATTTGCTGGACCATTCATTCAGTCTGTTTAGGTCATCTTGTAGCCTCCTACTCTCCTCCTCTCTTTCAATCCTCCCTATGATTTTTTGATCATCAGCAAACAATGAAAGAAACGAGTCTACACCTTCTGGGAGATCATTTACATATATCAAAAACAGTACAGGTCCAAGGACCGACCCCTGCGGGACTCCAGTGGTGACGACTCGCCAATCTGAGACCTCACCCCTCACAGTGACTCGTTGTCTTCTGGTGCTTAGGTACTCCCTTATCCAATGGAGTACCTTCCTTTTCACTCCAGCCTGCACCTCCAGCTTTTTCACTAGCTTCTTGTGTAGTACTGTGCCAAAGGCTTTCTGGCAATCCAAATATATGCAGTCAGCCCACCCCTCCCTTTCTTGCCTGATTTTTGTTGCCTGGTCATATAATTCAATTAATCCTGTGAAACAGGACTGGCCATCCCTGAACCCATGTTGATACTGTGTTACAAAGTTCTTTTGCTCCAGATGTTCCTCTAACTTTTTTCGCACAATCTTCTCCATCAGCTTGCATGGTATGCAAGTTAGGGACTCTGGCCTGTAGTTCAGTGCCTCCTGTCTATCCCCCTTCTTGTATATCGGGACTACATTTGCCGCTTTCCAAATTCTTGGCAGTTCCCCTGTTGCCAGTGATTTGTTGTACATTATGGAGAGTGGCAGGCACAGAGCTTCTGCTCCTTCCTTTAGTATCCAAGGGAAGATTCCATCTGGGCCTATAGTCTTTGTCACATCCAACTCTAGCAAGAGCTTCCTTACATCCCCACAGGTAATCTCAAACTCTTCTAGTGGTTCCTGG
Source organism: Procambarus clarkii (assembly GCF_020424385.1). Lineage (NCBI taxonomy): Eukaryota > Metazoa > Arthropoda > Malacostraca > Decapoda > Cambaridae > Procambarus > Procambarus clarkii. The sequence goes on from NW_025569124.1 coordinate 22,750, forward strand.
TTAACTATTCCCTCTCTTATCTCTGGAACTTCCCCTTGCTCTAAAGTGAAACCTGGAATTTCTTATTTAGTTCCACACACACTTCTTGTCGTTTGTAGTGAATCCTTCTGCCCCTATCCTTAATTTCATTACCTGTTCCTTTACTGTTGTTTTTCTCCTGATGTGACTGTGCAGCAATTTAGGCTGAGTCTTTGCCTTGCTTGCGATGTAATTTTTGTATTGTCATTCTTCCTCTCCTCTCAACCTGACATAATCATTCCTGGCACTCTGATATCTTTCTATGCTCTCAATTGTCCTGTCATTCCCATAGTTTCTCCACGCCCTTTTACTTTGCTGCTTAGCTAGCCTGCATCTTTGATTAAACCATGGGTTTCTCATCTTCATTTCATTGTTTTCCTTTAGAACTGGGATAAACTTGTTTGCTGCTGCTTTGCACTTTTGCGTGATGTAGTAAATCATGTCTTGGGCTGTCTTTCCCCTGAGCTCTGTTTCCCATGTTATATCTTTTAGGAATTTTCTTATCTCCTCATAGTTTCCCTTTCGGAATGCCAGCCCTTTTTTTTAGTACCTCTCCTCACGTTCAATCCGCTTACTTCAATCAGATACTCAAACACCAGGACACTGTGGTCGCTCATTCCTACTGGGGCCTCGAAACCGATTTCTCTTATGTCGGAGTCGTTCAGAGGGAAGACTAGGTCGAGTCTCGCTGGTTCATCATTTCCTCTCATCCTTGTGGGCTCCCTGACATGCTGGCTTAAAAAGTTTCTTGTCGCCTTTGGTCCCGCCCCTCCTGTGTGTGTGTGTGTGTGTGTGTGTGTGTGTGTGTACTCGCCTAATTGTGCTTGCGGGGGTTGAGCTTTGGCTCTTTGGTCCCGCCTCTCAACCGTCAATCAACTGCTGTACAGATTCCTGAGCCTACTGGGCTCTATCATATCTACATTTGAAACTGTGTATGGAGTCAGCCTCCACCTCATCACTTCCTAGTGCATTCCATTTACTAACTACTCTGACACTGAAAAAGTTCTTTCTAATGTCTCTGTGGCTCATTTGGGTACTCAGGTTCCACCTGTGTCCCCTTGTTCGCATCCCTCCAGTGTTGAATAGATCATCCTTGTTTACCCGGTCGATTCCCCTGAGGATTTTGTAGGTTGTGATCATGTCCCCCCTTACTCTTCTGTCTTCCAGTGTCGTAAGGTGCATTTCCCGCAGCCTTTCCGCATAACTCATGCCTCTTAGTTCTGGGACTAGTCTAGTAGCATATCTTTGGACTTTTTCCAGCTTCGTCTTGTGCTTGACAAGGTACGGGCTCCATGCTGGGGCCGCATACTCCAGGATTGGTCTTACATATGTGGTGTACAAGATTCTGAATGATTCCTTACACCGGTTCCTGAACGCTTTTCTGATGTTAGCCAGCCTCGCATATGCCGCAGACGTTATTCTCTTTGTGTGTGTGTGTGTGTGTGTGTGTGTGTGTGTGTGTGTGTGTGTGTGTGTGTGTGTGTGTGTGTGTGTGTGTGTGCATGTATGTGTGTGTCTGCGTGTATGTGTGTCTGCATGTGTGTCTGCATGTGTGTATGCGCGTGCATGCACGTATTTTATGTTGGTTGGAAAATATTAGAGTTGAAGCATACGTGAGTCCATAAACAGCGTCACAACCTTCCAATGTGTGTCCACCACAGATTTGGCGGGAAATTGTTTGTATCAGTGTTGAGCGATATTGGCTAACTTTGATGAATAAATCTGGCATAGTTGCCCGAGTTTAGATTCGTGCTTTCCAGCCCGTGGGGGCCCGTCACCGGCCCGTCAATGGCCCGTCACCGGCCCGTCAATGGCCCGTCACCGGCCCGTCAATGGCCCGTCACCGGCCCGTCAATGGCCCGTCACCGGCCCGTCAATGGCCCGTCAATGGCCCGTCACCGGCCCGTCAATGGCCCGTCACCGGCCCGTCAATGGCCCGTCACCGGCCCGTCAATGGCCCGTCACCGGCCCGTCAATGGCCCGTCACCGGCCCGTCAATGGCCCGTCACCGGCCCGTCAATGGCCCGTCAATGGCCCGTCACCGGCCCGTCAATGGCCCGTCACCGGCCCGTCAATGGCCCGTCAATGGCCCGTCACCGGCCCGTCAATGGCCCGTCACCGGCCCGTCAATGGCCCGTCACCGGCCCGTCAATGGCCCGTCAATGGCCCGTCACCGGCCCGTCAATGGCCCGTCACCGGCCCGTCAATGGCCCGTCACCGGCCCGCCCGTCACAGGCCCGCCCGTCACAGGCCCGCCCGTCACCGGCCCGCCCGTCACCTGCCCGCCCGTCACCGGCCCGCCCGTCACTGGTCCACCCGCTACTGGCTCGTCACAGGCCCGTCACTGGCCCGCCCGTCACCGGCCCGTCACCGGTTCGTCACCGGTCCGCCTCTAACGTGTTCTCTGAACCTCCAAAACTGGAAATATTTGATTGGTTGAGCTAGTAAAATCCTAGCCTGGGTTAATTTAGATCAGTGGTCTTCGACCTATTTTTTAATGTCGTCCTCCCCTATTGGTGACAAAGTAGAAGCTGCCAACCCCCAACCCCCCCCCCCCACCACGAAAAAGTCTCATTAAAAATCTCACGTTTTTAATATATAAAATCTATGTTTCATATCTCATTTTTATGACTATGTGAACAGAAAAAAGCAGTTTCTCTTAATTTTATTTAACTTTTACATATTCATCCATATATTTACTCACCTCATCTCAAACTGTGAGGCTCAAGATACACAAGATAACATAAAGTATGCCATTTAGACGCATTTTCCTTCACTAAAGTAAAATTGCAGACAATGTTATATTTGGTACGGTATCAATTAATAAAACAAATAGTTATCCTTTAAAAAAAATTCAGTGGCTTGGCTGCTGTTGTACTTTGTCTGCTATTATGTTGAACAGAGGTGTCAGACGAGTGCAAGTGCAACTCGCATGAGGGGATCCAAGTTCATGATTACTTTCCTTTTCTTTGTCTTCACCAAAACTAAACTTGAAAATCCTTGCCCACACAAATATCATAAATATGATGTTGGCATCTGTACAAATATGGCTATTGCCTGCTCAGTTAGATCCTTGTGCTCTGGAACATCAAGCAGGGTAACCCAGAAATCCACGGGATGGCTAAATGTCTTTTAAACTGCTTTTTTGTGAATAATCTGCCTGAAGCTCCAAAAGAGCATCACAATGATCAGTTGCTTCATCTGTGAAGGGATTAAGCATCCACATGTTGGAGGTCAGCTGGTCATTCTCACTGTCTGGGAAATAGAAGTAAAGGTTTTCTTGCATTAAAGTAAGGTGTCTGATAACTAAGTGTGACATATGTACCTCCAGTGTCTGCTCTGTTGCCTGCATGCCGTGTTCCCAGCCACTTTCTCTCATAAACGAGTCAAATAATTCAAAATCAGAAAAGCACTTGTTTTCTATATTGCTTTTCCTTTTTTTTACCTTCAGTTTAGATGTATTTATTTTCCTTATACTTGTAAAAATATCCCCACCTTTACCTTGCTGTCTGATGTTTAACTTGTTCAGATGATCGAAGATTGAAGCTATGTAAGACAATTTTGCCAGCCAGAGCACAGCCTGACATTTAACTGCCATGGGGTTTGCTTCCTCAGTAAAGAAAACACAGAGCTGCTCTCTCAATGTAAATACTCGATTAAGAACCTTACCCCGAGATAGCCAACGTACTTCAATATGAAGGAGGAGTTTTGTGAAATTAGCTTCCATATCCTTACACAACTCACGAAACATTTTATGCTGTTTTGCATGTGCACAGATATGACTAAACATTTTGACAACTTCATCAAGAAGAAGCTCAAAGTCACTTTCCTCTTTAGCATTTCTAGTTTCATTCAGTCGCTTTGCCACTAACGCTTCCCTGGGAATCACGCAGTGAATTGCGATACAATTTGGTGAGACCGCTTGGATTTTCTTTACAATGCCATTGCGTTGTAGTCAATGGTCGAAGTCTATGGTGTAGTCTATGGTCGGTGCATTGCACCGACCATAGCTTTCACACCATCAGTAGTAACAGACTTGCATTTTGATCAGTCAATGCCCACTTCAATAATGAGATCACGAAGTTTCTGAAAAATGTTGTGTGCTGTTGTTTCTACGCCCAGTTGGAGGCAGCACAAATAATGTTGAACAATGGTTTTCTCTTCTAAGTCTGGAAACCGACAGTAAACAATCAGCTGTGCTTCTCCTATGTCTGTGGTTTCTTCCAGTTGAATGCCAAACAAAGAGGCTAGACGCAATTTTTTAACACGCTGTTCCTTCAGGTCATCTGCTAACATCACAGTCCGACGACTTATTGTTGTATCAGACAACGGAATCTGCTTCACTTTCTTCACTGCATCTTTCCCTCCATGTAAGGTCAGCTTGCTACTTCAAGACACGGCAGTACAACATTTTCAAGTTCAGTGAATGTTTTTTTTCTGAAGAACGATGAGTGTCGAATACACCAGAATTTTTTTTGTACATAAATACAACATTAAAAAAAAAGAAATCCAAGCAAGCATAACACAAGATCCACAGGAGTATCACAGAGAACACAAAGGCACAGACAGAGCATCTACACATATAACAAGCCAGCGGCATAAAAAAAACATGATAAAATAACACAAGGGAAAAAATACATTAAGCATGATGGATAAAAGTACCCAAAAGGACCACACACACAAGGCATAAGCCCACACAAACAGGAGCACAGCACCGGAGCACGCAGGAACCGGTGGAACATATGAAAAGACACACACACGTAGACACACCAGAACACAAGGACTGGCGCACACAGGAGCCGGACGCAATTAAACGCCCACACAAACAAACAGAATGAAACACCAAAACGCAAGGGACCTGGGAAACAAGGTCCAGAACCACAGCCAAGCACACACAAAAAGAAAAAACACCGGAACATGCAGGATCCGGCAAAGAAGCACAAATCACACACAAACCCAAACAACAAGGACAAACACACACAAGGAGCAACACAAAAAAACACACCACCGAGGAAACCCTAAGGGGGGCGGGGGGAATACACACAACTCAAACGCCCAAATGACCCATCAAGTCATATGGTCCTTCTCCCAAATCCACTGCAACCACACCAATACACTGATCAAACCCCCGACCCTCCCAACCCCAAAGCATCACCCCGAACATATGCGGCAGTGAACCAACCAGCAAATTCAACCGGAAAAGCACGCCGCAACCACCACCATGTGAAACGCAAACGCCCACGCAGAAAACCCAGAATCCGGCGAACCCTGTAGCCCTCCAAGCGCCCAACCCACGCGCAAAACACACAATCCTCAATCAAGATACTCAGGGTGTTTCGAAGCCGCCTGGATCCCTGAGGAAACGAAAGAAACAGGAGCCGTAAAATATCCCCCTCGAAACCCGGGCCCACAGAACACCGCAATCACATCACGCAACCATTCAACTAAGCCCTGTACCCTCTCACAAAAATAAAATACATGTAACTGCGTCTCAACCAATCCACAATGTACGCACGCCGCTGAAGAACGCAACCCAAACATACACAAACGATCATTCGAGGTCAAGGACTCATGCAGCATACGAAAGAGAAACTCCCGCTGCTGCGGTGCCAAATGCCGCCCACCCAAGACCGACCAAATTCCCCCCCCCCCACAATCCCAGCACAGTAACAAACCCTCAACCCGATGCCTCACACAACGAAGGAGAGCCCCATAAACCACCCGACACGACAGGGACAAAAATCCAGGAACACGACAGAGCTCCCGCAGAATCCCAACCGCCCACGAATACACAGCAGGTGTACAAAAGGCGACCTCACACCCAGCCCCTAACTCAAGCAAATAGCTAAATCGAACTGAACAGAAATAAACCCCAAGCGCATTGAGGTCCCCACCCACCCCCAAATACTAATGCAACGACACCCAAAACAAAGCCAATGCCTTGGTAAAAACATCAGGGATGCCAACACCCCCCCCTCCTCTACTCACAAAACCATGGAGGAGCGACGAACCAGATGATACTTCCCACACCACACATACCGATAGACTCTGCACTCCAACCTATGAGCACGCCGCCGATCCAGAGGGAAGCACCGAGCCAAAAACCACACCCTTGAAAGAACTTTACTAGTAACAACAATCGCCGGCTCATAAACTGTCAACGGACGCGAGTATAACAAACCAACCGCCACCTCAACCGACCGAGACACCGCATCCCAATTCCACTCCAAGGATTGGTCATACGAGCTAAACCAAGTAACTCTGAGAACCCGAAGCGACCTAACCACCGGAAACCACGACCCCGCCCACACTGAATGGGAGGCCCAGCTCCCCATTCCCATCAGACAGGACTTAACAAGGGCCCCAGTGGCCAGCTCAAAACGCCGAACAAGGTCCTGAACCGCAACCACAGAGCCATCGGTCGCCACAAACAGAACTGTATCGTCAGCATACCCACAGATCGGTAAACAGAGACCAGCGGGCAGCCTCGGAGGAACCACCAAAGCACAGGACTGAACCGCACGAAACAAAGGCTCCTGAAAAAATAACATAAAGGAGCATAGATAAGGGACACCCCTGCCTCACCGATCGGCGAACGTCAAAACGGGCACTAAAAAAAACATTAATGCACACACGACTATGACAACGTGCATACAACATACGTACCCAAGAAACAAACAACGGAGGAAACCCGAACCTCTCCATTGCCTGCAACACTATCGACACACGGTCGAATGCCTTCGACCAATCTAAGCTGAGCATCGCCGCAGGTAGGTTAAGCTCAGAGGCACACAGAATCACATCACGTAAAAGAGCATTGCAATGAAGCTAAGACCTACCCGGAACGCCACAAAATTGCTCAACCGAAACCACAGAACCAATAACATCCTGACACCGACCCGCCAGCAACTTCGAGACAACCTTATAATCAACATTTAACAGGCTGATCGGCCGCCAATTTGATAGAAAACGCAAATCACCTGGCTTCAGCAGCAACCCCACAACCCCATCATAATGGGACGCAGGTAAACAACAGGTCTGGAAACAAAACCGCACCACCTCCAAAAAAGCCTCACCAAGCACATCCCAAAACGTCACATAAAATTCCACAGGGAGCCCATTCGAGCCAGGCACCCTGCCGGATTGGAAAGACTGCACCACACCCCAAAGCACAGCCGACGACACATCCCTCACCAAAGCGGAACAACCTGCAGCTGACAAACCAGGCGAGCAGTGATGCAAAAAGAAAGCAGCCAGATCCTCATCCACCCCTACCTCCTCATACAGTGCCCCCAACTTCTGCTGCACGTACAACAGGACCCCATCTGTGTTAGACAAAGCAGAACCGTCCGGACGCTGGAGACCAGTGAAAAGAACCGAGTCCCGAAGGGACTTCTCCTTCCGCAAAAGAAAAGGAGAAAGCCGTTCGCTAGACACGCTCATCAACACGAGCCCACACTCGAACCCCCTCTGCCAACTCCCCCCGCAAACCACAAATGCGCTCCTTACACACAGAAATAGCAGCAAAACAATCAACCCCACTATTAAGCAACACATACAACCGAGGCAACCGCGCCTGAAGAAAGCGCAACAAACCAAAACGCCCCACTGCCTCACGCTTCGCAACCACAACAAAAAAACACTTGCATTCCACCTTGCACCACTCCCACCAGTCTAACACAGACGAAAACTCGCACTTGCGAGCAACAAGTCCCACCCACCACCCACGAAATGCCTCACGCACCCAAGGACAATGCAGCAACCGACAATTCAACTTCCACCAACCCCTCCCCACACAAACCTGACTACGAACAGCAACACGCACTACAACCAAACAATGATCAGAAAAGGCAACAGGAACCGTACGAAACGCAAAAACAGAGCCCTCCTGCCCATGAACCTAAAAGCGATCCAGCCTGGAACACGCCCCTCGCACAGCAAAGGTGAATTCCATATCGCCCCCAAACATGAGAGCAGCATCATGAAACCCACAACTCTGTAAGGTGGAGACAAGTGCTGGAGAAACATTCTGCGGATGCACACTATTGCAATCCAGTGCTTGAGTGACACAAGTAAAATCGCCCTCAAAAACCATGTTCCTTGTGTCATGACGCAAGAAGTGTAACAGCCCTCCCTGGAAAAACTCCTCCCTCTCCCGGCGACGTGCCGTGCCAGAAGGAGCATATGCAGTCAATAAGAGAATCTCCACCCCGAGGTACCGCACACGAGCTAACAACACCCAGCCATCCTCATCCATCTCCGTGTGAAGCACGGAAATGGTCGCCCTGTGAGAGAACAGCATCAGCGTGCCCCCCAAAGGACATCCTCGGCGGATTAAGCACTACATGAAAATCATCAGTCAACCCAGACAAAGCACTCAAGTCACGCACATTATGCTCCTGGATAAAGGCTACATCTACACGTTGCTCACGAAGCACAGCCACCATCTGCACTGCCAAGTCACGCAACCCATGCACATTCAGCATCGCACAAGTCAGAGAAGGCGCCATCAGGAAGGGCAATCAGGACCCCACCAACCCCACATTCCCCTGCATTGACGGACCAGAGCCTATGACCTTGCCTTCCCTGTCCCTATGGACAGGGAAGGCAATAAGAACAGTAGGCACATCATCCAGCAACCCTGCAGTGGAGGGCCTCACAGGAACGTCTGTGCTTGCACTCTTCGTAGACTTCGTAAACTTCGTAAACTTCGTAGTCAGCGCATCCCATCCAGTACCTTCCACACCAGAGGACACCACCCACTGAGCATCCTCAAATGCCTCCGGGGCGTCATTGCCCCCAGAGGGAGCCCCGGGAGCAACAGAATTCAGCAGGCCACCAGAGGGAGGAGGAGGAGAGGCGCACGCCACCGCAGCCCCAGCTGTAGACCCCCCCCCCCTCGCTTGATAGGAGGACCTTTGTCTGAGGAACGTGTCCGTGCCTCCCGCTTACGACGGGGCTGATCCGACGTCGTGACCGGGGAAGGCCCTCTAGAGCCACGAGAGGATCATAGCGCCTCCGGAGCAGCAGCAACTACATCGGATGCACGGCAACCAGATGAAGGAACAACACCACTTGAAGGACCCGCAGGATCGCCACTCCCAACGACACACGATGGAGCAGCTTCCACAGACGTACCCATCTCCATGTCAGCAACAGCTGAATCCCGATGAATCTCCGCAGTGACGACGTGCACAGGAAGCGAGGGCGCCGCATCAGACACCAATGGGCCAGGTGGGCCAAACTGCTGAACAGCCGGAGTAGGAACAGTCAAATCAGAATGCACCAGGGAGCTGGTCGGCGAGCGAACAGCACGCTGAACTTGTGATCCTGTGATCCTGTGGTCCCGGGTTCGATCCCGGGCGCCGGCGAGAAACGATGGGCAGACTTTCTTTCACCCTATGCCCCTGTTACCTAGCAGTAAAATAGGTACCTGGGTGTTAGTCAGCTGTCACGGGCTGCTTCCTGAGGGTGGAGGCCTGGTCGAGGACTGGGCCACGGGGACACTAAAGCCCCAAAATCATCTCAAGATACCCTCAAGATAACCATCGATGGGGAGGAGTAGCAGGGGACAATCACGGCCTCTGCAATACCTGGCTTGGCCCCCCCCCCCCAAGGGGGAAAAATCACCTTCCTGAAAGAGGGCTGGCTCCACCATCCCGGAAGCAGTGCAACCGGCCGCAAGATACCCACACAATCCACACCTAAAACAGGTGCACGGTTGATCCTCATAGAATACCCCCATGTTAAAGCCGTAGAACTTGACCTGAGAAGGAATATCACATGTCAAGCGCATGCCAAGGGTCCGCATATTCGTCCTCAAGCCCGACAGGCGGCCTGAGCGGAGACAAGTTACACAGTGAGTGAACACAGTACCGTACCGAGAGAAGCAGGTGCGAAGGACCTCCTCGGAAAAGTCCAAGGGAACTCCATGGATGCTGACTAATGTCGGCACCACACACCGGTCCGACACCTCCACAGTACCAGCAGAGCACGGGAGCTGGTGAGAACGCCCAGCAAAATCACTCATGAAGCGCTGATATGGACCAGGGGCAGAGAACTTGACCACCACACGCCTGTCAGAGACCTTCTCAAGGCCGTAAATAGTGTGCAGGTCCACCTCGTAAAACATAAAAAAGCACCACCTCAACCAACGCCCAATCAGCAGCCGCCGAGAACTCCAATCCTGCGGAATCCACCCTCCGAATCCGCGTCACCGACGACGCCATAACGCCAGCCGCCTCCATAGGCTAGCCGGCGCACCACACACCAACAACAGCGACCTGCTCGCACCAGATGTCAGCCAACAACTGAGAGAGCGCCAACGCCGTGACCACACCCTGCAACAAGCAAGCAGCTCAGTCTCACTCAGGGAGTGGCCAGTAACTGCTGCAGTAATAACTGATATACCAGTCACCACTTCCCTAGTCCACAGTTGACAGTGTTGCCAATTGAGAACGGAAACTCAGCCGCGTGATTCATGACAACCAATGTCGAGACAGTCCCTCGTGTGGTTATAATATCTGGATCTTGCGAGTAGGCAAGGTGGCAACTTGACGTTACCATAGGCAAATATGTATTTGTAGTATTATTTTAAGAAATATAGGAGAGAGAAAAAGAGAGAGTATCTCTTGTATATTATACAGACACGTGCAGGTGAGGATCTCGTCCACCCAGTAGTCCACCCCTAGACAGCTGTCCACCCCTCACTTAATCTCTTCCAATATAAGGTCGACTGTCCACCTAGGTTGAATAGCACTGGTTTAGATTTTATGGGGTAAAGCTAGATGAAATTTAAATGACCTCATTGTATTAAATAAAACAATAAATTAGGATTTACTATTTTATTTAATTCAATAAGGTCATTTAATTTATATAAATAAAAATGTAAATGTTCGTTTGTTCAAAATCGCTAATCTCCAAAAGTTCTTCACCGATTGCTTTGAAATTTTCACACAATGCTCCATTCGCATATGAGCGTGTTTTTATATACATACTATATAGATGTTACGTTTGTGACAGGTAAAAACATGATTTTTTTGAAAAACTGTGTTTTTCATGTGAGGGAAATCTCCGAAACCTCTTTACCGATTGGTTTGACATTTTGACACAACGTTGCATTCGAATACGCACATATTTTTATATACCTACTATATAGATGCCACACCTGTGACAGGTAGAAACAATGTTTTTTTCGAAAAAGCTGTGCCATTTGTTGTATGTAAAAGCAACACAAATTATGTTACTATTCATTTTAGTGTTTCCGACTGCATTGATAAATTGAATTTTTATAGAATTCAATTTATTTTCATTTTGATTCAATTATTTTGTGTGACATTGCGTTGGAATTGAGTTGTATTGTTTACCATACCATTCATTTCGTGAGTATAGTTTATTTTTTCATTTTTAAATTAAGTTTTTTTAACTATTGTTCTTATTTTTCAGTGATGGGAATATCAGATCATTTGAGGTTCCCATTTTTCTGATGGGAACATAAGATCGTTTAGGAACGCATTGGACGCATGAGTGGGGAATGGTGGGAAGGACAAGGGGATGGGGGGAACGGGTTATGGTGGGGAGGACGTGAGGATGGGGAAGTGGGAGATGGTGGGGAGGACGAAGAGATGGGAGAAAGGAAAATGGTAGGGGGGACGATGGGATGGGGGAGTGGGAATGGTGAGGGAGGACGAGGGGACGGGGGAGTGGGGAAGGGTTGGGAGGAGGAGGGGACGGGGGAATGCAGGGGAGGGCGGGGTACAGGGGAGGGTTGCTGAGTACAGCTAGTAGTTTAATAAATTTAATACTTAAAGTGAGGTCCCTTAACTTTAAAAAAAAGAAGTATTGAACAGTATGTTTCATTTTATCTGTTGTCAATATTTTAGAGTTGTCTCTTAAAATGAACACATCAATATATAGAGAGAATATCTCTGAGTTTAAATTATAGAGCGAATACCTCGAGTTTAAATTATAGAGAGAATACCTCGAGTTTAAATTCATTGTATTTTGATGTGAAATCTCGCATGTAAGTTCCTTTTGGCGATATCGTAAACCGTTTCTAGAGCGAGAGTTGAGCTCACACGTGTAACATATTCAGGATGAATATTGTATAATTAAACAATTTGATAATTAGTAATTCACTTCCACTCGTCAAAAAATCATAAATAAAGCGTTGCAGCATCTATAAGGTATATTCAAAGGTTATACGTTGTATTAATTATCGTTACGTCACTCTATACGTCATACGGTTTCCATAGCAACCTAAACTGGTCCCAGGGACATCGCATAGTCCCACGATAAGACGGAGATCTCAACAAGCTTCCAGCTTCATCTTCCTGACTGGGTGTATATCCCGGCACCATACTCTTGCTGTCGAACCTGCGGACCGCTCCAAGCAACAGCGTAGTGGACCAAACTCTCGCAAGTCAAGCCTGGCCTCGGGCCGGGCTTGGGGACTAGAAGAACTTCCAAAACCCCTTCAAGCAGGTGACACATCTGTACTATATTATCTCACCGGGTATTAGGACTCGGAAGGTAAACATTTTGTTTAGATCCAAGTGTGGTCAGGCTCTGAGTACGGATGTCGTCCGCGCCCTGCTTGATACCTGCTTGATGGGGTTCTGGGAGTTCTTCTACTCCCCAAGCCCGGCCCGAGGCCAGGCTTGACTTGTGAGAGTTAGGTCCACCAGGCTGTTGCTTGGAGCGGCCCGCAGGCCCACATACCCACCACAGCCTGGTTGGTCCGGAACATCTTTTAGAAAACAGTCTAGTTTTCTCTTGAAGATGTCCACGGTTGTTCCGGCAATATTTCTGATGCTCGCTGGGAGGACGTTGAACAGCCGTGGACCTCTGATGTTTATACAGTGTTTTCTGACTGTGCCTATGGCACCCCTGCTCTTCACTGGTTCTATTCTGCATTTTCCTCCATATCGTTCACTCCAGTAAGTTGTTATTTTACTGTGTAGATTAGGGACCTGGCCTTCCAATATTTTCCATGTGTATATTATTTGGTATCTCTCTCGTCTCCTTTCTAGTGAGTACATTTGGAGGGCTTTGAGACGATCCCAATAATTTAGGTGTTTTATCGCGTCTATGCGTGCCGTATATGTTTTCTGCATTCCCTCTATTTCAGCAATCTCTCCAGCTCTGAAGGGGGAAGTGAGTACTGATCAGCACTCAAGACGGGACAACACAAGTGACTTGAAGATTACAATCATCGTGATGGGATCCCTGGATTTGAAAGTTATTTGAAAGCCCTCAGGGAGTGATCAATATTATTATCGCCCGGCTCATCTATTATATTCCATCCTGGGCAAGGAGCTGTCTCCTCAGCACCCAGGAGAAGCTGCGACCTCTCCCCAGCATCCAGGAGCAGCTGGAGCTCGCCCCAGCACCCAGGAGAAGCTGAGAACTCTCCAGCACCCAGGAGAAGCTGGGAGCTGTCTTTAGCACCCATGAGAAGCTGAGAGTTCTTTCCAGGACCCAGTAGAAGCTGGGAGCTTTCTACAATACCCAGGAGAAGCTGAGAGCACATTCTCTAGCACCCAGTAGAGGCTGATAACTGTCACCAGCACCCAGGAGAAGCTGATAACTGTCACCAGCACCCAGGAGAGGCTGATAACTGTCACCAGCACCCAGGAGAAGCTGATAACTGTCACCAGCACCCAGGAGAGGCTGATAACTGTCACCAGCACCCAGGATAACTGATAACTGTCACCAGCACCCAGGAGAGGCTGATAACTGTCACCAGCACCCAGGAGAGGCTGATAACTGTCCCCAGCACCCAGAGAGAGGCTGATAACTGTCACCAGCACCCAGGAGAGGCTGATAACTGTCACCAGCACCCAGGAGAAGCTGATAACTACTCACCAGCACCCAGGAGACGCTGATAACTGTCACCAGCACCCAGGAGAAGCTGATAACTGTCACCAGCACCCAGGAGACGCTGATAACTGTCACCAGCACCCAGGAGACGCTGATAACTGTCACCAGCACCCAGGAGACGCTGATAACTGTCACCAGCACCCAGGAGACGCTGATAACTGTCACCAGCACCCAGGAGAAGCTGATAACTGTCACCAGCCCCAGAGAAGCTGATAACTGTCACCAGCACCCAGGAGAGGCTGATAACTGTCACCAGCACCCAGGAGAAGCTGATAACTGTCACCAGCACCCAGGAGACGCTGATAACTGTCACCAGCACCCAGGAGACGCTGATAACTGTCACCAGCACCCAGGAGAGGCTGATAACTGTCACCAGCACCCAGGAGACGCTGATAACTGTCACCAGCACCCATGAGAGGCTGATAACTGTCACCAGCACCCAGGAGACGCTGATAACTGTCACCAGCACCCAGGAGAAGTTGATAACTGTCACCAGCACCCAGGAGTCACCACACCCATGAGAGCTGATAACTGTCACCAGCACCCAGGAGAGGCTGATAACTGTCACCAGCACCCAGGAGACGCTGATAACTGTCACCAGCACCCAGGAGACGCTGATAACTGTCACCAGCACCCAGGAGACGCTGATAACTGTCACCAGCACCCAGGAGACGCTGACAGCCGTCTCCCCAGCACACAGAAGAGGCCGATAGCTGTCCCCCCCCCCTCAGCACCAGGAGCGGCCCGCCAGGCAGTGACCCGCCAGTGACTGATGGCCCGCCAGGCAGTGACCCGCCAGTGACTGATGGCCCGCCAGGCAGTGACCCGCCAGGCAGTGACCCTCCAGGCAGTGACCCTCCAGGCAGTGACCCTCCAGGCAGTGACCCTCCAGGCAGTGACCCGCCAGGCAGTGACCCGCCAGGCAGTGACCCGCCAGGCAGTGACCCTCCAGGCAGTGACCCTCCAGGCAGTGACCCGCCAGGCAGTGACCCGCCAGGCAGTGACCCGCCAGGCAGTGACCCTCCAGGCAGTGACCCTCCAGGCAGTGACCCTTCGCTTCAGAAGAAATGTTTTGGTGGAGGTGAGAAAAAATAGTGACCGCGGCTGATGCATGCTGCAGCAGTCACGTCCTGCACCTAACTTTCCCTCCACTTCCCCTCCCTCTCTACCTCCTCTCTCTCTCTCTC
>NW_025569126.1:0-15000 GCF_020424385.1 Procambarus clarkii
ACCACGACCTCTACCAGCACGACCACTACCACCACGAACCCTACCACCAAGACCCCTACCACCACGACCTCTACCACCAAGACCCCTACCACCACGACCTCTACCACCACGACCTTACCACCATGAACCTACCACCACGACCCCTACCACCACGACCCTACCACCACGACCCCTATCACCACGACCCTACCACCACGACCTCTACACACCACGACCCCTACCACCACGACCTCTACCACCACGACCACTACCACCACGACCCCTACCACCAAGACCCCTACCACCACGACCTCTACCACCACGACCACTACCACCATGAACCCTACCACCACGACCCCTACCACCACGACCCTCCCCCACCACGACCCCTACCACCACGACCTCTACCACCACGACCACTACCACCATGAACCCTACCACCACGACCCCTACCACCACGACCCCTACCACCACGACCCCTACCACCACGACCCCTATCACCACGACCCCTACCACCACGACCTCTACCACCACGACCCCTACCACCACGACCCCTACCACCAAGACCCCTATCACCAAGACCCCTATCACCACGACCCCTATCACCACGACCCCTACCACCACGACCTCTACCACCACGACCACTACCACCACGACCCCTACCACCAAGACCCCTACCACCACGACCTCTACCACCAAGACCCCTACCACCACGACCTCTACCACCACGACCCTTACCACCATGAACCCTACCACCACGACCCCTACCACCACGACCCCTACCACCACGACCCCTACCACCACGACCCCTACCACCACGACCCCTATCACCACGACCCCTACCACCACGACCCCTACCACCACGACCCTACCACCACGACCCCTACCACCACGACCCCTACCACCACGACCCCTATCACCACGACCC
Source organism: Procambarus clarkii (assembly GCF_020424385.1). Lineage (NCBI taxonomy): Eukaryota > Metazoa > Arthropoda > Malacostraca > Decapoda > Cambaridae > Procambarus > Procambarus clarkii. Next base: position 908 of record NW_025569126.1, read on the forward strand.
CTACCACCACGACCTCTACCACCACGACCACTACCACCACGACCCCTACCACCAAGACCCCTACCACCACGACCTTTACCACCAAGACCCCTACCACCACGACCTCTACTACCACGACCTCTACCACCACGACCACTACCACCATGAACCCTACCACTACGACCCCTACTACCACGACCCCTACCACCACGACCCCTACCACCACGACCCCTATCACCACGACCCTACCACCACGACCTCTACCACCACGACTCCTACCACCACGACCCTACCACCAAGACCCCTATCACCACGACCCCTATCACCACGACCCCTACCACCACGACCTCTACCACCACGACCACTACCACCACGACCCTACCACCAAGACCCCTACCACCACGACCTCTACCACCAAGACCCCTACCACCACGACCTCTACCACCACGACCCTTACCACCATGAACCCTACCACCACGACCCCTACCACCACGACCCCTACCACCACGACCCCTACCACCACGACCCCTACCACCACGACCCCTACCACCACGACCTTTACCACCAAGACCCCTACCACCACGACCCCTACCACCACGACCCCTACTACCACGACCCCTACCACCAAGACCCCTACCACCACGACCTCTACCACCACGACCCTTACCACCATGAACCCTACCACCACGACACCTAACACCAGGACCACTACCACCCTCCACCACCAACCTCCACCAATACCAGGATCCCTAACTCAAGGACCACTACCACTGTCCACTACCACCACAACTACAACCCTCTACTACCACCAAACACAGCAACCACCCCCTTTAGCACCACCAGGACCATTAACACCCTCCACCACCACCTTCCACCACCACCTTCCATCACCACCCCCCACCATCCACCACCATTACCACTGTCTACCACCACTACCACCACCACCCTCCACCATACCTCCCGAACTGCTCTTTCTTCCCCCTCCCTCACTCTCCATCACAACTTTGCCCTCCCAGTACCAGCATTAATCAACTTTATACCGTCGACAATCGCTCTGTTTGGCATCCATCAGCCCAAGACCGTGTGGGAGGGAACATTCCTGCGGGGAGTTACGACTCTTCGCTAGCGTCAGCCGGGCCCTGATTCCAGCAAGAACTCAAGCGCAGGTTTATGGTACCGCTTGAGTAAATCTTGTGGTCTCTCTACCAGCAGGGGAATGGGAGAAAGAGAGAGAGAGAGACAGAGAGACAGAGAGAGACAGAGAGAAAGAGAGAGAGAGAGAGAGAGAGAGAGAGAGAGAGAGAGAGAGAGAGAGAGAGAGAGAGAGAGAGAGAGAGAGAGAGAGAGAGAGAGAGAGAGAGAGAGAGAGAGAGAGAGAGAGAGAGAATGAGAGAGAGAGAGAGAGTGAGAGAAACAAATTCTTTCTTGAGAACTCCTTCTTCTTCTTCTTCTGTCGCTGGATTTCCTCCATCAATCTTAAGAATCATATAATTTAATGATGGAAATCCTCAATCACTCAATCCTATCATTTTCGTTCTACCCTCCATTATCTTAAATGATCTTATATCGCAATTTTCTCTGTTTCCACCTTTTTGACTACTTACCCCTTCCTTTTCCCTCTTCATCCCTCCCTCCCTCTCTCTCCCTCTCCCTCCACTCCCGTTTCTTCCTCTCACCTTCCCACCCAAAATACCGTCCTATTCTCCTTGGCTAACAGGCCGGAAAAGATTTATATTTCTCTGTTTGAAATGAAAATATGAAATAAATTCCAGATTTGGTGCCATTTTTGAACCGGTACGACTATTGCTTTGTGAAATAAATAACACAGATTATGATTATGATAACATGAAGGAAACACTGATGGTAGTAACAGTTGTTTTATGGCTACTGTGATAGATAATTTATATATAAAATAATGTTGAGTTATTTGTTCCAAACATATTTATTATCAATATAGAGTAAAAATAAAATAAATAAATTTTGGCTAACAGGCCGAATAAAATATATATACATATATATATATATATATATATATATATATATATATATATATATATATATATATATATATATAGGAAATAATTAAGGCGTCCTGTACATACCAGTTGCGTTGCTCCTGGCAGTATGTATTCGAGTCACTTCTGGGGTGTGAGTTTTCAGATGCATATAGTCCTGGGGACCATTTAGGCTTGTTAGCATATATATATATATATATATATATATATATATATATATATATATATATATATATATATATATATATATAATATATTTCCTACAAATATTTCTCTCACACACACACACATCCCTAGGAAGCAGCCCGTAGCAGTTGTCTAACTCCCAGGTACCTATTTACTGCTAGGTACCCCTTAAGAGTACCACCATCAGGGTGTGTGTGTGTGTTTGTAAATCACAATCAAATTAACACGTGATGAACAATGACGGAAGGATTAAGGAAGGATTAAGATAGGAATTTCCCTAAGTACTTTCATATTTAATAATACATGTTCAGAAGGATGAATTTACAATTCAATGGCAAATGAATGATTCCTACCAATATTTACAATATAGACAGGAGTGAGGTGTGAAACAGTGTCTTTAATGAGATTAGAGGATATTAATACGGTATTATTGAGATAAATGTGTACCAATGATATAACTCAAATCGCCCTATAACTGAGCAAACAAAAATGTATCTAAATTATACAAACTAATGTTAAAATCACATGGTTGTGTAATCTGTATTAAAGCAGATTCAATAATGTTTCTATTGAAAATGATTTTTTACAATTCGTTACTGAAGAATTCCCATCCCAATCAGTTAGGTGAGGGGAGGGAGAGAATTATCAAGGGAAAGCACCAAGCCATTACTACTATGTAGTACTGGGAAGGGGTCAGGATAAGGAATTGGGATGGGATGGGGAAGGAATGGTGATTAACCATTCTTTCTCCCTCCCATCCCAAATCCTGTCACTTTACAAAACTGTCACTTTAAACCACTCTTGATACACCAAACGACCAATGAAAAGGCAAGACAAAACTACCCCAGCAGCTTCATAACCACTTCACATCTCATCACACCCACATTTAATATATGTTTCTGTATTTGCTTATTAGTTCATTAGTAATTGCCCTCTGCCTCTAAGGGTGTTTAGCAGCATCTTAGTGATACCTTTCAAGCCAACTGAAATTGCAAATTTTCTTTGGAGAGCAAAATATTCCTCTTTATTGTCAGTTTTCTTGTTGTTTAAGATTCGCTACTTGAAACAAGAAGTTCCAAGTAGCACGGGCTATGTTGAGCCCGTATTGATTATTGTCAGTGTAAACAGAAAATAAGATATATTAAGAGGGATTTCTGTGGATTTGGGGGCATTATCAACAGACGTATTGAGAAGGGAAGAGGATATGCCTTGTGTCTACCGGAGACCTAGGTGTGTCATCCTCCACTACCAGTCACTGTGGCACCAGCTGGCGGCGCTGTGGCACCAGCTGGCCAGTCACTGTGGCACCAGCTGGTGGATACACGGGTCGTGAGTGCCTTGTTAATAATACACGCGGAGACCCCCCACCCCCCTTCCTAGATCCTGGCACCAGGGCTCCTCTCTCACTTGATGACCTGGTGTGCTGGTCAGTGCCTCCGCGACCTGGTGACTTGTTAAAGTGGCCTCCTTACCTGTACCTTAATCCTGGTGACTTGTTAAATTGGCCTCCTTACCTGTACCTTAATCCTGGTGACTTGTTAAAGTGGCCTCCTTACCTGTACCTTAATCCTGGTGACTTGTTAAAGTGGCCTCCTTACCTGTACCTTAATCCTGGTGACTTGTTAAAGTGGCCTCCTTACCTGTACCTTAATCCTGGTGACTTGTTAAAGTGGCCTCCTTACCTGTACCTTAATCCTGGTGACTTGTTAAAGTGGCCTTACCTGTAACTAGGTCCTGGAGGCTTCTTACAGTGGATCCTTTACCTGTAACTTAGTCCTGGTGGCTTGTTACAGTGGATTCCTTACCTGTATCTTGGTGCTACAACAGTGCCTACACTGATATGATGCCTAGCAGCGCCTACACTTATTAACGATCTGATGCCTAACAGCGTCTGGTCTCCGTGGCAATGCAAGCAAGTGAAAATTTGGCTGACATTCATCGCTTTTGAATTTTGATAAACCATTTGGGTTTACAATCAGATTGGTGAGCTGTTTTTATACTTTTGTTGCCCCAAATTGGATAAGATTTAAAATAGCGGGAAAATAATTGGTTTAAGCTCGGGATGACTGAAATCTAAGCAGGGGAATATAGCATTTATATTTGGGGTCATAGAGGTTAGTCTCCGGCTATGATGTTTCCCTTCTGATGTGATACATGAACATGTGTATGTGTACTCACCTATTTGTGCCTGCAGGCTCGAGCATTGACTCTTGGATCCCGCCTTTCTAACCATCAGTTGTTTACAGCAAAGACTCCTGTCCCATTTTCCTATCATATCCAGTTTTAAAATTTAGGATAGAGTTTGCTTCCACAACCTGTTTCTTAAGCGTGTGTAAAATGTGCTCACCTATTTGTAGTCATCTATTTGTGCTTGCGGAGGTTGAGCACTGGCTCTTTGGTCCCGCCTCTCAACTGTCAATCAACTGGTGTACAGGTTCTTGAGCCTACTAGGATCTATCATACCTACACTTGAAACTGTGTATGGATTCAGACTCCACCACAACACTACTTAATGCATTTCATTTGTTAACTACCCTGTCACTGAAAAAAAAATTCTAACGTCTCTGAGGCTCATCTGGGTACTATGTTTCCACCTGTGTCCCCTTGTTCGTGTTCCACCCGTGCTGAAGTGGTTGGCATTGTTCACCCTGTCAATTCCTCTGAGAATTTTGTAGGTGGTTATCATGTCTCCCCTTATTTCTCTGCTTTCCAGGGTTGTGAGGTTCAGCTCCCTTAGCTTTTCCTCGTAGCTCATTCCTCTCAGTTCCGGAACCAGTCTGGTGGCATACCTCTGAATCTTCTCTAACTTCGTCTTGTGTTTAACTAGGTATGGATTCCAAGCTGAAGCTGCATACTCCAGTATTGTGTGTGTGTGTGTGTGTGTGTGTGTGTGTGTGTGTGTGTGTGTGTGTGTGTGTGTGTGTGTGTGTGTGTGTGTGTGTGTGTGTGTGTGTGTGTGTGAATGACAAAATAAATAGCAGGAAATAAATCTATAACTTTAAATACCCGCCTTAATTTGAGCATAAAAATAAGTTAGAGTAAAGAATTAATTCAAAAAATATATTTTACATACATTAATTAAAAAAATTACCAACATAAAGCTTTTAAGAAGTAAAGTTCTGAAAGGCGACGAAAAGTGTACATAGCATTACTGAGGGGGAGAGCTCAAAGACACACGCACACACACTCGCGCACACACACACGCAGGCGCGCGCGCACACACACACACACACACGCACACACAGGAGTTGGTGGCCGAGCGGAAGGAGCCAGTGGCCAAGCAGACAGCACGCTGGACACGTGATCCTACGATGGGCAGAGTTTCTTTCACCCTATGCCCCTGTTACCTAGCAGTAAATAGGTACCTGGGAGTTAGTCAGCTGTCACGGGCTGCTTCCTGGGGGGGGGGGGGGGAATGTTGGGAAAAAAATAGTAGTAGAAACAGTTGATTGACAGTTGAAAGGTGGGCCGAAAGAGCAGAGCTCAACCCCCTCAAGCACAACTAGGTGAACTAGGTGAATACACACACACACACACACACACACACACACACACACACACACACACACACACACACACACACCTAATCTAACTCCTGAGGCACATATAAATAGGATAACGACAGCAGCGTACTCTACACTGGCGAAAATTAGAACTTCATTCAGAAACCTAAATGAGGAAGCTTTTAGGGCGCTTTACACTGCCTACGTGAGACCCGTCTTAGAGTATGCCGCGACATCATGGAGCCCCCACCTGAAGAAACACATAAAGAAACTGGAGAAGGTTCAGAGGTTTGCGACGAGGCTTGTCCCAGAGCTACGAGGGATGGGATATGAAGAGCGGCTGAAGGAACTGAACCTTACGACACTGAGAAAAGAAGGGAGAGAGGAGATATGATAGGGACATATAAAATACTCAGGGGAATTGACAAAGTGGAAATAGATGAAATGTTCACACGTAATAATAACAGAACGAGGGGACATGGGTGGAAACTGGAAACTCAGATGAGTCACAGAGATGTTAGGAAGTTTACTTTTAGCGTGAGAGTAGTAGAAAAACGGAATGCACTTGGGGAACAGGTTGTGGAAGCAAATACTATTCATACTTTTAAAACTAGGTATGATAGGGAAATGGGACAGGAGTCATTGCTGTAAACAACCGATAGCTAGAAAGGCGGGATCCAAGAGTCAATGCTCGATCCTGCAAGCACATATAGGTGAGTATATAGGTGAGTACACACACACACACACACACACACACACACACACACACACACACACACACACACACACACACACACACACACACAAACACACACACGCTCACAACTACTTTATTTGTGTTTCATAGCGTTCGAAATGTTCATTTTCATTAAAAGTTCTTTTTTAATCCACAATAGCCTTGTTTCGTATTAAAAACAATATCTCGTTTGTTTGCAGGTTTCTTTGTAGCCAAACAAAACTTACGAGTTTACACTAAAATCAGTGAATGGATATATGAACCTCAATACCAAAAATCTCTTTTTCTGACTATGAATTATTGTGAAGAAAACAATGATTCAAATCAGTGCGCTCACCGCAATCATTATACTTAGCGTCAACATAATCACCATTCGCATTACGATTATGATGATTAAATTATTATAATTTTCATCTTCACTCTCAGTATGATCATTGTAATAATCCTAATTACCAGTGTAATCTTTGTAATCACACTAATTTTCAATATAATCATTGTATTCACATTTATTATCAGTATGACTTTTGTAATCATCATAATTATCTTTGTAATCATCCTGGTTATCATTGTAATCATTCTAATTGTAATTGTAATCATCATAATTATCAGTATAATCATTGCAATCATCCTAATTATCAGTATAATCATTGCAATAATCCTAATTATCAGAATAATTATAGTAATCACACTCGTAATACTAAAAACAATAACCTTTATCATCATAATCCTTATTATTTTCAGCAGTATTACTATAACCAATAAATTTATTATAATCACCAATATAAGAAGCATCTCTAGGACATCACACATCACCATCACCTTGAACATCAACATCACCCTGAACATCAACATCACCCTGTACATCAGCATCACCCTGAACATCAACATCACCCTGAACATCAACATCACCCTGTACATCAACATCACCCTGAACATCAACATCACCCTGAACATCAAAATCACCCTGAACATCAACTTCACCCTGAACATCAACATCACCCTGAACATCAACATCACCCTGAACATCAACCTCACCTTGAACATCAACATCACCCTGTACATCAACATCACCCTGAACATCACCATCACCCTGAACTTCAACATCACAGTGAACATCAACATCACCCTGTACATCAACATCACCCTGAACATCACCATCACCCTGTACATCAACATCCCCCTGAATATCACAATTACCATGCACATCAACATCACCCTGAACATCACCATCACCCTGTACATCAACATCACCCTGAACATCCCCATCACCCTGAACATCACCATCACCCTGTACATCGACATCATCCTGAACATCAACATCACCCTGAACATCACCATCAACTTGGACTTCATCATCACAATGAACATAAGCATCACCCAGTACATCAACTTCACCCTGAACATCAACTTCACTCTGAACATCAACATCACCCTGTACATCAACATCACCCAGTACATCAACATCACCCTGAACATCACCATCACCCTGAACTTCAACATCACAGTGAACATCACTATCTCCTTATACATCAACATCACCCTGAACATCAACTTCACCCTGTTCATCAACATCACCCTGAACATCACTATCACCCTGTACATCAACATCACCCTAAACATCAACATCACCCTGTACATCAATATCACCCTTAACATCACCATCACCCAAAACACCGTATTGAAGATGATGATGCCTCTAGTCATCTTCAATCCGGTGCCCCCAGGAACCACATGAGACAAGCCCATGACATCACCCTAACAAGAGAAATGTTGAACAAAAATACCTGTATAATAGACAAAACCCAAGATGCAAGAAGATTACAAATTCTTGAAGCAATTCACATAATAATAGAACAACCTACCATGAACACCCAAATACCGGAACTATTTACTCTACCCACCATGAGAGTAAGGACAAGACCAGAACATAACGATGTCAACACAAAAGACAATGTTCAACATAACAGGCCAATTACACCTGATTAATCTTTGTATGTAGTGGGATTGGTTGGTTATAGATAGGAGCTGCCTCGTATGGGCCAATAGGCCTTCTGCAGTCACCTTTATTCTTATGTTCTTATGTGCTTCGTCCCCCATTTATCCCCTATGTATCCCCCTTGTTTTTACCTTTATTGTACTTGTCTTATCATCTGACCCCGTACGGGTATAAATCAACGAGTTTTGTAATTTCCTTTCACTTGAGAATGAACCATGGAGGATCGAAATGAACTATGGAGTTTACTTCCTGAACCCATCATGTGCCTCTGTAACCCTTTCCACCACCGCCCACTGGATGGCTACGGGCTGCATAATAAAGAAATGAAATCTTACATTCGAGAACATCTCACGTGTTTATTGTTGCCTTGCAACACCCTACTGATGCTACTGACACGCTTATCATTGGGGATGTAAACCCACACAAGGGGTGTAAACCCACACAAGGGGTGTAAACCTACACTAGGAGTGTAAACCCACACTAGGAGTGTAAACCCACACTATGGGTGTAAACCCACTCTAGGGGTGTAAACCCACACTAGGGGTGTAAACCCACACTAGGGGTGTAAACCCACACTAGGGGTGTAAACCCACACTAGGGGTGTATACCCACACTAGGGGTGTAAACTCACACTAGGGGTGTAAACTCACACTAAGGGTGCCTGTCTCACCAAACCAACGTTAAGCATACCTGGTTCTCTACGCATCTCTCCTAGCTTACTAGCCCATGTACTGGTACGCCTAGTACGCCAGTTCTGCCGTGTCATCTATCTTACCTCCTAGGATATCGGTTCAACTGTTTCCTAGTAAAAACTTTAAGATATCTGTTCCACTGTTCCCCAGTCCACATTCTGGTATATCCGAAAGGGAGCGAAACCAAGACATACAAATTTGACAGCGAGGCCTTTTAAAAAGTCATTTAGAGTCGCATTTTTGCTTTTTGGTGGGGCAATTCTGGCTTCTTCAGACGTGCCCATGTACCCTCTGATTTAATTATAAGCCAAGAAAGAGGTCGTTTGCACAAAACCGGATGAGAGGATGGATTCAAAGAAGCCTACATGAGATTTGGGTAATTTAGCTGGCTTTGAATGCCTGCCTTAGGAGGAGCCAAAGGACAAACTTGTCAAATGTCGGAAGATTTTGTCTTGCCTGGCTATTTTCTGTCTTTATTTTTTAACAAGAAAATATTTTCACGGTTTGATATGCATGTCCTTATTGTGTAAGAGATATATTTTATGAGAAATAGGAAAAATGGAAAACTCATGCATGGGCACACGTGCACCCCCTTTACCACATGGTTATTGGGTGTTACTAAACAAGTGGGCCCTGATATGTGTGTGCATATATATATATATATATATATATATATATATATATATATATATATATATATATATATATATATATATATATATATATATATATATATATATATATACATATACTGCTCAAAGTACCCATTCTCTTCATATGACAAACGTCACATTTTAAATGATTTTGCCTAGCAATATGTGGTGGTAGATTAACCTACAAGATTAATCTTCCAGATTAACCTATAAGATTAATCTTCAAGGTTACCCTTCGAGATTAATCTACAAGGTTAACCTACAAGGTTAACCTACAAAGTTAACCTACAAGGTTAACCTACGAGATTAACCTACTAGAATAACCAACCGGATTAACCTACGTAATCTATCAATACCGTTGCTCATTGGTCATAAAATGCATGCAAATTGAGTCGCCAATTAGCACACTGAAACACCTCAGTCGTGGTGCTGTTATCAACAACAGCTTTCATATAGAGGTACATAAAATATGAGGACAAGTTGCACAATTGCAAGGCCAATAGCTAACACATGAGTGCACAGAATTGCAAACACAAAAATGGCTCGATTCGTGCTTTGCAAATGCATTAATCATGTTCAGATTACTATTCCCAACACGGAATACTTGGTAAAGACTTCGTGTTTGCTCTTTAAATATTGAGGTAACAGACAAAGATTAAAGAACATATAGCGATTGAAAAAAATCATGTTAATCCATATTAAAATTACATATTAAAAAATTATAAACATATTATAAACATATAAAAATTAAATTACATATTAGATTACATATTAAAATTCCCATATCATTTGATATCTCCCTGGGATATCAAATGATATTCATTCATGGTAAGTGAATTTGATTCCTGAACACGGATGACTTAATACTGATGAGGTCATAACCCGTGATGATAGCATCCTCAGTAATACATAGCGCAGTGTACAGTGCTGTTAGTACAGTGTACTGTGGTGTTCTTACAGCGTACTGGGGTGTTCTTACAGTGTACTGATGTGTTCTTACAGTGTACTGGGGTGTTCTTGCACAGGATAATGGGATGTTCTTACAGTGTACTGGGGTGTTCTTGCACAGGATAATGGGATGTTCTTACAGAGAGATCTGGGGGTGTTCTTACACAGTGTACTGGGGTGTTCTTACTTAGTGTACTGGGGTGTTCTTACTCAGTGTACTGGGGTGTTCTTACACAGTGTACTGGTGTGTTCTTACACAGTGTACTGGGGTGTTCTTACACAGTGTACTGGTGTGTTCTTACACAGTGTACTGGTGTGTTCTTACACAGTGTACTAGGGTGTTCTTACACAGTGTACTGGTGTGTTCTTACACAGTGTACTGGTGTGTTCTTACACAGTGTACTAGGGTGTTCTTACACAGTGTACTGGTGTGTTCTTACACAGTGTACTGGTGCGTTCTTACACAGTGTACTGGTGTGTTCTTACACAGTGTACTGGTGTGTTCTTACACAGTGTACTGGTGTGTTCTTACACAGTGTACTGGGGTGTTCTTACACAGTGTACTGGTGTGTTCTTACAGTGTACTGGTGTGTTCTTACACAGTGTACTGGTGTGTTCTTACACAGTGTACTGGTGTGTTCTTACACAGTGTACTGGTGTGTTCTTACACACTGTACTGGTGTGTTCTTACACAGTGTACTGGTGTGTTCTTACACACTGTACTGGTGTGTTCTTACAGTGTACTGGTGTGTTCTTACACAGTGTACTGGTGTGTTCTTACACAGTGTACTGGTGTGTTCTTACACAGTGTACTGGTGTGTTCTTACACAGTGTACTGGTGTGTTCTTACACAGTGTACTGGTGTGTTCTTACACAGTGTACTGGTGTGTTCTTACACAGTGTACTGGTGTGTTCTTACACAGTGTACTGGTGTGTTCTTACACACTGTACTGGTGTGTTCTTACACAGTGTACTGGTGTGTTCTTACAGTGTACTGGTGTGTTCTTACACAGTGTACTGGTGTGTTCTTACACAGTGTACTGGTGTGTTCTTACACAGTGTACTGGTGTGTTCTTACACAGTGTACTGGTGTGTTCTTACACAGTGTACTGGGGTGTTCTTACACAGTGTACTGGTGTGTTCTTACAGTGTACTGGTGTGTTCTTACACAGTGTACTGGTGTGTTCTTACAGTGTACTGGTGTGTTCTTACACACTGTACTGGTGTGTTCTTACAGTGTACTGGGGTGTTCTTACACAGTGTACTGGGGTGTTCTTACACAGTGTACTGGTGTGTTCTTACACAGTGTACTGGGGTGTTCTTACTTAGTGTACTGGGGTGTTCTTACACAGTGTACTGGGGTGTTCTTACTTAGTGTACTGGGGTGTTCTTACTTAGTGTACTGGGGTGTTCTTACACAGTGTACTGGGGTGTTCTTACTTAGTGTACTGGTGTGTTCTTACACAGTGTACTGGTGTGTTCTTACACAGTGTACTGGTGTGTTCTTACACAGTGTACTGGTGTGTTCTTCTTGTACTGGTGTGTACAAGAACTGAACACCAGTTCAAGAACTGAACTGGTGTGTACAAGAACAAGAAGGTGTTCTTGTACTGGTGTGTTCTTGTACTGGTTCTGGACAAAGGGGGGGGGGGCATAAATGGAACCTGTACTTGCAACTGAGAAAAAGAAACCTACGTAAATACTTGTACCCTATGTAATTGGTCAACAAACGGAATGCACTGAAAAATAGAAGTTGTAGAATCCACCTTCACCCCATACTCAAAAGTCAGGAAAAGTAATAAACTTAGTAATAAACTTAGTAATAAAATAAGTACTAAATAATAAATAATAAATAATAAATAAATACTAAATAAACAAAATAAGTGCTAAATAATAAAAGTAATAAAGAGTACTAAAGGATAGAAGGTAAAGCACAAAATTCTCACCATCGACCAATCTCCTACTACTTCCCCCCCCCCCCCTTTCTCTCTCCTACCCCCCCCCCCCCCCTCTCTCACAACAACTCTCTCTACAAATACCACCCTCCAAAACCTTCCAAAATTGTGTTTCACTTCGCCTTGCGCCTCTCCATCACAATCCTCCTCCAACCCCTATTTTTACGACAATACTCTTTTGCACCTACAAAATTTTTGATCACCATCTCCTTGTCTGCTCTCCCCCCCTCTCCCCCTCTCCCTCTCCCCACCCCCCTCCCCACCCCCCTTCCCGCTACTCATACCACCAATCAAAAAAAACAAGTAGCTCTCCTCTGTGTTAGTTCCAGAAAAATTTATGACAATGAAACATAACATTCGCAGCTCCGAGCAACTTTATTCTGTTGTAAAAGATTTCGTACTCAATTGAACAAAAACAAAATAGCAAGCCATCATTTGCCGAGGAAGAGATAGTTATAAATTCGTAATCAATTTAACCCACCTTCAGTGTGTCTGGTGAAGCTCTCTACAGCCTGCAGAACCGTAGCTCTGGTCCTCGTGTAAGGCCCAAAATGTAGCGTAGTTGAAGCTTTACATTGCTTGACTTTTTTATTTGTCAGCTTTAAGCAGTAAATGTGAAGCAGTGCTTTCGCGCTTGGAATTTATTCTGAGATTTGAATAGAAATAAATGTTTTTGAACTTTGGGGAGCAAGATACACGCTTTGGAATACAGTTCAGGTAATGGCTATTTTGTGTAGAGGCCGTGTTCGTTCCGAAGGCCATGTTCGTTCCTGATGTTGTGTTCGTTCTGAAGTCTGCGATCGTTCCAGTGACTGTAATCCTTCCGGAGGCAGTGTTTCTTCGTATTAGAGACTGTTCATTCTTGAATCTGTGTTCGCTCAAGAGACTTTGTTCGTTTTTTAAGGCTTTGCTCGTTGCAGCAACTGTGTTCGTTCCAGTAGAGACTGTGTTTGTTCCCGAAGCTGTGTTCTTTCCAGTAGAGACTGTGTTCCCGAGGCTGTGTTTGTTCCATAGCTTATGTTTGTTCCAGAAGCTATGCTCGTTGCAGCGGCTGACTAGAAAATCTTACTGAACAAAAGCTAATCATTATTTTGATATATGCAAGTGTTATTTAATTGTTTAAACAGATGAAGGGAACTGTAGTTAAATGTTTAATATATATATTGATCAGACTTTGTACGTTTGTCTGCTTGTATTTTAACTGCATTTTTATCATATTTTTACTGTGTTTTGTCTTTTTTTCTCTCTGTGTTTTACTCGTGTTTTGCCTATATTATCAGGTGTTTTTATATTGTTTCACCTGTGTTGACTTTCATTGACGCAGTTCAAAGGAAATGGACCCAGTTGTACTTAACCCCCCCCCTCACCCAAAGCTCAATGTTTACATAAAACTGCTGCTTACGTAAACATTGTTAAATGTAAAGATTTTT
>NW_025569126.1:17500-28272 GCF_020424385.1 Procambarus clarkii
GAGTGATAGTGACAGGGAGGAGAGTGATAATGACAGGAAGGAGAGTGATAATGACAGGGAGGAGTGTGATAGTGACAGGGAGGAGTATGATAGTGACAGGGAGGAGTATGATAGTGACAGGGAGGAGTGTGATAGTGACAGGGAGGAGTGTGATTGTGACAGGGAGGAGTGTGATAGTTACAGGGAGGAGTGTGATAGTGACAGGGAGGAGAGGAATAATGACAGGGAGGAGTGTGATAGTGACAGGGAGGAGTGTGAAATTGACAGGGAGGAGTGAGATAGTGACAGGGAGGAGTGTGATAGTGACAGGGAGGAGAGGAATAATGACAGGGAGGAGTGTGATAGTGACAGGGAGGAGTGAGATAGTGACAGGGAGAAGTGTGATGGTGGCTGGGAGGAGTGAGATAGTGACAGGGAGGAGTGTGATAGTTACTGGGAGGAGAGTGATAATGACAGGGAGGAGTGTAATAGTGAAAGGGAGGAGTGTGATAGTGACAGGGAGGAGTGTGATAGTGACAGGAAGGAGTGTGATGGTGACAGGGAGGAGTATGATAGTGACAGGGAGGAATGCGATAGTGACAGGGAGGAGAGTGGTAATGACAGGGAGGAGTGTGATAGTGACAGTGAGGAGTGTGATAGTGACAGTGAGGAGTGTGATAGTGACAGTGAGGAGTGTGATGGTGACAGGGAGGAGTGTGATAGTGACAGGGAGGAGTATGATAGTGACAGGGAGGAGTGTGATAGTGACAGGGAGGAGCATGATACTGACAGGGAGGAGTGTGATAGTGACAGGGAGGAGTATGATAATGACTGGGAGGAGTATGATAGTGACAGGGAGGAGCATGATAATGACAGGGAGGAGTGTGATGGTGACAGGGAGGAGCACGATAATGACAGTGAGGAGTGTGATGGTGACAGGGAGGAGTGTGATAGTGACAGGGAGGAGTATGATAGTGACAGGGAGGAGTGTGATAGTGACAGGGAGGAGCATGATACTGACAGGGAGGAGTGTGATAGTGACTGGGAGGAGCATGATAATGACAGGGAGGAGTGGGATGGTGACAGGGAGGAGCACGATAATGACAGGGAGTAGTGTGATGGTGACAGGGAGGAGTGTGATAGTGACAGGGAGGAGTATGATAATGACTGGGAGGAGTGTGATAGTGACAGGGAGGAGCATGATAATGACAGGGAGGAGTGTGATAGTGACAGGGGAGGAATGTGTTGGTGTATTGGTTACAGTGATGCTGAAGTGCTGTACTATGGCGAGGTTGGTGTTCTGTTGTGTTGATTATGTGTTTGATGAGAAAATCCGTATGAGCAGTGACGAGGGTTCGAGCCTATGCGGTGGGGGGTTCCCAGGCCCACGTCCCAGACAACCAGACCACGATATGGTCAAAAGGATTGCAACCAGGAGTTCTACTGAACACATTAGGGTTTCCTGAGGCTTATATCGAAGCCGGCTCTCCCCGGCTGGTCATCTACGAATGTCTGGGGCGTGTGCCTGGCAACACCCTCCGCATAAGTTCGAGTCCTCATCACTGCTCCTACGGATGTTGTCATTGGTGCAGACACGTTAGTGTGATTACCCTATGTTTATGTGTTTGATGTTGCTGTAATTTGCTAGAGTGTTGGTATTTTGTAGTTTTGTCGTTAAACTAGTGTGTTGTTCAGTGATGGCGTCAAGTGGTGTTTTCTCCTTGGTTTCGAGTGTGTTGCAAATGATTATATGTTGTGTTATGGTGTTGCTTAGTGGTGTTTGTCAGTGTGTTTGTGTTATTGAGGTGGTGCTGGTGTTGCCTTGTTTTGGAGTTGTTGATATAGTGACGGTGATGGTGTTCATGACACTATTGGCAGTGCCTAAGCGCGTAACACTTATGACAGTGTCAAGGTCATGACACTAATGACAGTGCCAAGGTCATGACACTAATGACAGTGCCAAGGTCATGACACTAATGACAGTGCCAAGGTCATGACAATAATGACAGTGCCAAGGTCATGACAGTGCCAAGGTCATGACAATAATGACAGTGCCAAGGTCATGACAATAATGACAGTGCCAAGGTCATGACACTAATGACAGTGCCAAGGTCATGACAATAATGACAGTGCCAAGGTCATGACAATAATGACAGAGCCAAGGTCATGCCACTAATGACAGTGCCAAGGTCATGACAATAATGACAGAGCCAAGGTCATGCCACTAATGACAGTACCAAGGTCATGACACTAATGACAGCGCCAAGGTCATGACAATAATGACAGTGCCAAGGTCATGACAATAATGACAGTGTCAAGGTCATGCCACTAATGACAGTGCCAAGGTCATGCCACTAATGACAATACCAAAGTCATGCCACTAATGACAGTACCAAGGTCATGACACTAATGACAGCGCCAAGGTCATGACAATAATGACAGTGCCAAGGTCATGACAATAATGACAGTGTCAAGGTCATGCCACTAATGACAGTAACAAGGTCATGCCACTAATGACAGTACCAAGGTCATGACACTAATGACAGCGCCAAGGTCATGACAATAATGACAGTGCCAAGGTCATGACAATAATGCAAGTGCCAAGGTCATGACAATAATGAGAGTGTCAAGGTCATGCCACTAATGACAGTAACAAGGTCATGCCACTAATGACAGTACCAAGGTCATGACACTAATGACAGCGCCAAGGTCATGACAATAATGACAGTGTCAAGGTCATGCCACTAATGACAGTGCCAAGGTCATGCCACTAATGACAGTACCAAGGTCATGACACTAATGACAGTACCAAGGTCATGACAATAATGACAGTGCCAAGGTCATGACAATAATGACAATGTCAAGGTCATGCCACTAATGACAGTGCCAAGGTCATGCCACTAATGACAATACCAAAGTCATGCCACTAATGACAGTACCAAGGTGATGCCACTAATGACAATACCAAGGTCAACACACTAATGACAGTTCAAAGGGAATTACACCACTGATAATGCTGTTGGCTAGTATGACATGTTTAAACTAATTCCTAAACCTTTTCAAAAACAAAGAAAAATTAATCTGAACCTTCAAAAATTAAAATAAAATATATTAATTTAAAAGGAAATAAAATAATTTTTTTTATTTTTTATAGGAAAAATTAATTACCAGTGTCGGGAAAAATATAATACATAAAGACTGACGCTTGGGATCCTCTGAAGCAGTAATTAAGGTAAAGACTGAGACGCTTCAGTGGAGGGGAAAGTCTTGCTCTCAAGTGGAAATTATGTTCCAAGACTTCTGAGAAAATGACGTTAGAATTCGCTTCAGGACTCTGAAAGTCAAAGGGCAAGATGGTTGCTCTTTAAGGCACACTTTTCGAGATGCTTGCGTTCCTAAGACACTTGTTAGGATACTTGTCCTCGTGACACACTTGTCAGGAAACTTGTCCTCGTGACACACTTGTCAGGATACTTGTCCTCGTGACACACTCGTCAGGATACTTGTCCTCGTGACACACTCGTCAGGATACTTGTCCTCGTGACACACTTGTCAGGATACTTGTCCTCGTGACACACTTGTCAGGATACTTGTCCTCGTGACACACTCGTCAGGATACTTGTCCTCGTGACACACTTGTCAGGATACTTGTCCTCGTGGCACACTTCTCAAGATGCTTGACCTTGAGTGACACTCAAGATGGAATTCATAATGAGTGTGAATTTCCTTCAGATGCTGGTCGCCCTTAAGACGTTCTTTAGCAGCGGTTGTTATTTTTTTTCATGGATATTCCTGCGCGAGCCCTAAGCCTCTGGCTGGCCTACTAAGTATTGCTTGTTTCTGTTTTACTTGGGCAGAGTATGTGTATTTATGACTCGTATGGTCGCTTCAGTAAGATTTTGCTCCATGTGTTTAACAACTTCTTCTTCTGCTCTGTTGAATCTAAGAAAAGTTGAAATCTTAATAGGTTAGTAACTCTGCATTATTGTTAGATATGCTCCAGTGGTCTGTCGGACATTTCTCCACATTGCTGACATTTCCTCTCGTTTTCCGGAACCTGTAAGCCTATTTGCCATGCACATGGGTATCCAAGCCTGATGCGATGTAAGTGTACTTCTGTTGCTCTACTGCTCCCTTTCTTCAAAATAAGTGGTTCGTAGTTGGTTGAATTCTTGTACCAACCCGCAGATCCTGATGTTGCAACTGCTGTGTTGTGGTCACTGTACATCTTTTGCATTGTTCTGTTTCTAATTACTTTCTTAATCTGTGATAGACTCTATGGTATGTAACTGTTTACATTTCTTCTCTTAGTTGCAAGTTTTGCAGCTTCGTCTTCAATGTCATTTCATACTATTCCTACATGACTTGGCACCCAGTTGATAAGTACCCGACGGCCTTGACGTTTGAGTGTTTGCATTAATGATATGACATTTACAAGGTTTCAATGGGAGTTCTCGAATCTGTATGTATGATAACATGTTGTAGGTGTTCAGAAAGATCATGTTGCAAAGCCTTTTGAATGGCTAGCATCTCTGTAAAGTTGAACACCCATTTGAGAGTCTCCAACTATTTACTGCTTTAGTTTCCTGTTTCCTGCTTTAACTGCAGCTCCGGTTTCTTGTCCCTGCTGGTCTACTGATCTATCTGTGAAGTAAGTGAAGCTGTCGGATGCCAAGTTTCCTTATATATGCATCTGTGCAATGTTACGTAGCAGCTGAGGATTAGTACTTTTTTCCTTCAAAAGCCATTATCTTAAAGTCTGCTGGCAGAGCTTTTCAAGGGGCTTGTATAACAAAGTCTGCATGTATTTCGTCGATACCACTCTCAGTGATTGTGTATGTTATATGGAATGTATTGATGGCCTTTATCGCACAATGGGTTCACCTGTGGCTATTGGAGGCTCTTCTGTCCCGAATTAGTGCTCCAGTGATTATATCGTTAAGTGAACTGATTCTAGGTCTAGTCAATATCTATTAATATTAATATCTCTAGTCAATAGTCAGCATGCGCACAGCAATCCCTTTTACCCTTATTTCAATCAACGTTAGCTTGGTTTCTAGTCTTAGGTTTAGTATTCTAGTCCATGCTGATCCTCGCCTATGTGAATGATCACATTTTGGTACCAACTAGAAATATTAGGATACCGTTTGAGCAGCACAATTTGCATTACATAGGCTCCTACTTGAGCAGAAGGATCTCCATTACATCTCTCGTAAGTATGGTTTCAAATTGACAATTATCGGAAGACTGTTGGGATTATTGAGATCCCCCAGAATGCAACCCAACAAAGTGGTCTAACTCCCATTTACCTCCTTACTCTCACGTGAACAGTGGCATGAGGTGAAAGGAAATGTACCAAATCATCTCTGTCCCACCATGGACTTGAACGCGGGATCCACAGATGTGAGTCGTTGACATAAACTATTCTGCTATAGACGGTCTGCTGGCGATGGACTTCCACTGCTGTATCTGCGGAGTTTGCTGTCAATTTCCCAGCTGACATTTCCCAGCTAATATTTCCCAACTGACACTTCCCAGCTGACTTTTCTCAGCTGACATACGTTGCCAGCTGACATACGTTCAGGTGAAAGACCTGACCTACGTCCCGTCGTGAATGATTACGAACCTTTGCCAGGATTCTTCAAGTATTCACGCAACAAGTTACGGAACCTATACATCTCTCCTTATTCATGACAGCTTTACTGACGTTGATTAAACAGTTTATGAGCTCCGAAGTACTTCGAGGTCGTTTATAATATATTTGAATTGCACAGTAAAGTGTTTAATAAATGTTTGCAGAACCGCCGTCATTAAACAAAGATACAGAGGTCTCGTTTTTTCAAAAAGAAAAAGAAAAAAAATGCAGAGCTCTTGCAGAAACAAAAATACAAAATAAGATTCCGTACGAGGAAGATTCTGTAGGCTCTCGTCAGATAAATTACTTTGAGGAGGACTGCAAGACACTGCTAAGATGATGGAGCTCCTCTTGACGCCTGGGAGGCAGGCTGGAGACTTGCTCTAGATGAAGAGGGTAGTTAAGATGCCGCTGAGAGGGCACGAGGGCCCTGCAGGAAGCCACATCCCTGCTGCAGGTATTAACGGCCGCTTTTAAAGTCCCTTGTGTACGAGTTCCAGTTAATAACTCCACATCTTTTTTACCTTTTTTTTCTCTCTAGGAAAATTGGATTTTTTTTTTATACGGCATCTATCTTAAGAATTTTTTTACAGTTTGTTTTTTTGCTGGACTTTTTTTTTTTAATCTTGGTCAGGATGATTTTTATTGTCTGCACTCACATTGCTGGTATCAGATGAGCAGTGGACACATTACTAAAGGGAGCTGAGCTGGGGAAAAATTCTAACTTTCAACATCCAAAGTGCAGTTCTATATTACATTTAATTAAAAATAATATGAATAATTAAAATAATATTTTAATAAAAGTTATATAATAATAATTATAATATTAAAAAACATATAATAATAATAATAATAATAATAATTATTATTAATAGTAATGTCTTCTCTTAGACATAATAACAGGGAATAAAAAGCCACACTTGAGTATTTATGAAATTTATGTTAGGAATTTACACCAAGTCTTTCGCACTCTCCTGAGTGCCTTCTCAAGGCCTGAGTGTGTGATTAGGACGAGACTAACATCTCAACGTCTAATGAGGCTGCTATCTTGGGTTCAATCCTCTTATCCTTCTTGACCGTCTGACCAGGTCACCTCTATTCCCGACTGCTGATGTTCCTGCGGTAATGTCCTCTACGGAAATATGGTCATGAGTGCTTCCTGTATTCCTGCTATTCTAAGAACTGGAGGTGTTATTAATAAAGGTGTTCACCGGGATCCTATCCAGAGGAACCAGATTATCTGGATGCTATCTAGATTAATAATAATAATAAGAACAATATTAATCATTATTATTATTATTATTGTAATTATACTTTACCATTGTAACAAAAATATTTAACTACACATTTTAGAGGCAGGGGGAAGAAAAGCGGAGGGGGGAAGAAAAGCGGAGGGGGGAAGAAAAATACAACTGTTTCCCCCCATTGGGGAATATTCCCGCCTATTATCACCTATGCTCCTTGATTTACAACGGAATCGTCAACATGCATAATTAGGGTATTTCACCTGTAATTATAAAAGTAATTAGACGTGCCTGGAGTTAATTAGAAGGAGGAAGAATATCGACGACGCTTAAAGCGTATGACGAATACGACAGCTGAGGCCGAATGCAAAGCTGATTGCAGGATCACCAATTGCTTTCAGGGTATTTAACAGCAGTTCCGGAGCCTAATTGGTGATTAGACATAATAGGGGAGCTAGTTTAGCATAGATCTGCTATCGCTTGTATGGATAGGATGAAAGAGCGAGGCAGGGAACACCGACTAACACACCGAGGTGAGTGTTGACTGTGAAGAGTGTTTTTGTGGGTGTGTTGTTGGTGCTGAGGGAGTGTATTGTGTGGGTGTTGGTGCTGTGGGAGTGTATTACGTGGGTGTTGGTGCTGTGGGAGTGTATTGCGTGGGTGTTGGTGCTGTGGAGTGTATTGTGTGGGTGTTGGTGCTGTGGGAGTGTATTGCGTGCGTGTTGGTGCTGAGGGAGTGTATTGCGTGGGTATTGGTGCTGAGGGAGTGTATTGCGTGCGTGTTGGTGCTGTGGGAGTGTATTGCGTGGGTGTTGGTGGTATGGGAGTGTATTGCGTGGGTGTTGGTGCTGAGGGAGAGTATTGTGTGGGTGTTGGTGCTGAGGGAGTGTATTGCGTGGGTGTTGGTGGTATGGGAGTGTATTGCGTGGGTGTTGGTGGTGTGGGAGTGTATTGCGTGGGTGTTGGTGCTGTGGGAGTGTATTGCGTGGGTGTTGGTGGTATGGGAGTGTATTGCGTGGGTGTTGGTGGTGTGGGAGTGTATTGCGTGGGTGTTGGTGGTGTGGGAGTGTATTGCGTGGGTGTTGGTGGTGTGGGAGTGTATTGCGTGGGTGTTGGTGCTGTGGGAGTGTATTGCGTGGGTGTTGGTGCTGTGGGAGTGTATTGCGTGGGTGTTGGTGCTGTGGGAGTGTATTGCGTGGGTGTTGGTGGTGTGGGAGTGTATTGCGTGGGTGTTGGTGCTGTTGGAGTGTATTGCGTGGGTGTTGGTGGTGTGGGAGTGTATTGCGTGGGTGTTGGTGGTGTGGGAGTGTATTGCGTGGGTGTTGGTGCTGTGGGAGTGTATTGCGTGGGTGTGGGTGCTGTGGGAGTGTATTGCGTGGGTGTTGGTGGTGTGGGAGTGTATTGCGTGGGTGTTGGTGGTGTGGGAGTGTATTGCGTGGGTGTTGGTGGTGTGGGAGTGTATTGCGTGGGTGTTGGTGCTGTGGGAGTGTATTGCGTGGGTGTGGGTGCTGTGGGAGTGTATTGCGTGGGTGTTGGTGCTGTGGGAGTGTATTGCGTGGGTGTTGGTGCTGTGGGAGTGTATTGCGTGGGTGTTGGTGCTGTGGGAGTGTATTGCGTGGGTGTTGGTGCTGAGGGAGTGTATTGCGTGAGTGTTGGTGCTGTGAGAGTGTATTGCGTGGGTGTTGGTGCTGTGGGAGTGTATTGCGTGGGTGTTGGTGGTGTGGGAGTGTAGTGCGTGGGTGTTGGTGCTGTGGGAGTGTATTGCGTGGGTGTTGGTGCTGTGGGAGAGTATTGTGTGGGTGTTGGTGCTGTGGGAGTGTATTGTGTGGGTGTTGGTGCTGAGGGAGAGTATTGCGTGGGTGTTGGTGCTGTGGGAGTGTATTGCGTGGATGTTGGTGCTGTGAGAGAGTATTGTATGGGTGTTGGTGATGTGGGAGAGTATTGTATGGGTGTTGGTGATGTGGGAGAGTATTGCGTGGGTGTTGGTGCTGTGGGAGTGTATTGTGTGGGTGTTGGTGCTGTGGGAGTGTATTGTGTGGGTGTTGGTGCTGTGGGAGAGTATTGTATGGGTGTTGGTGATGTGGGAGAGTATTGTATGGGTGTTGGTGATGTGGGAGAGTATTGTGTGGGTGTGGGTGCTGTGGGAGTGTATTGCGTGGATGTTGGTGCTGAGGGAGAGTATTGCGTGGGTGTTGGTGCTGTGGGAGTGTATTGCGTGGATGTTGGTGCTGTGGGAGTGTATTGCGTGGATGTTGGTGCTGTGGGAGAGTATTGTATGGGTGTTGGTGATGTGGGAGTGTATTGCGTCACATAGCTGCAACATGTGCAACCAACACCGTCACACAGCTGCAACATGTGCAACCAACACCGTCACACAGCAGCAACATGTGCAACCAACGCCGTCACACGGCAGCAACATGTGCAGCCAACACCGTCACACACCTGCAACATGTGCAACCAACACCGTCACACAGCAGTAACATGTGCAACCAACACCGTCACACACCTGCAACATATGCAGCCAACACCGTCACACACCTGCAACATGTGCAACCAACGCCGTCACACGGCAGCAACATATAATCCCCCACTCCCCCCCCCCCCCCACCACCCTTAATAATTTCATGAGCCCACCATCAGCCTCAGATGACAGTGAAGGCCTTTTTTTCCCACACTCAAAAATAGCACATTTCTCATGATTTTTCCCTGTCTAAACCCATTTCTCATCATCTTTTCTAAATCTAAACAATTGTGTTCTTTTTGGCGATAGCGATCCGCTACTTTATTTATGTTCAAGTTTTATAGCGTTTGACATTCTTCATCTTGTAAAGCTGCATGCAGTACCTTCTTCACCAAATTTCCTTCATCTTTCAACCTCGAGAGAGTGTCTAGTGGTCTCCTGAACGAGAGATTGTCCCAATTATTCTTACATTAGGTTCAGGGTTCCGGACGGTCGTAAACATTGTCACTTCCATTACCTATGTGTGTGAGGGAGTGGATGATTTGTTTTCACTCATGTTATTGTATTCTCTTCAAATTCTAGATTGTTTACCGATGATATAATATTTCACTTAATTTCTGCTGTCTTCCGGTCATTGTTCTGCTTGTCATTTTGGCCAACAATCTTAGTAGATAACGCCTCTCTAGTTTTAACATTATCTTTATTCTAATAAGATGGGATAATAGCAAGTTTTACCATTCTTTTCAGACATATTTTCAACATATATTCTCTTTATACTGTTTCATTCATTCCTTTCCAAATATTTTCTCATAGAATGACAATAATGTGATGAAAAATGTATAGTATAGTTGTATATGTATATGTATACACAATGTATATGTATAGTTGATCATGATAATATTAATACTAATTATCTCTGACTTTTGATGTCATAACACTCTACAACTATGAAACTATGACCCAAGGCTCTTGGAGACCCTCCATATGACTCCTGACCTCTGACCCATGACCTTTGATGCTATAACTATAACCAAAACCGCTGGACCCAAATGTTTGACCCTAACCTATAAGATCTCCCCTTTCACCAATGCCCCTTGACCCCACCCCCCACCATCACCCCCACCATCTGATAACCCTCTGAACTTTAATCTTTTGCCTTTGACCCTTGATCAAAATTAATCTCTTATCACCATATTGCCTTCCGTTCAAAAGGGGGAAGAGAGAAAGCGGATGAGGCAGTGAAGGAGAGGCGGGGATAATCGTTTTTCCCCCAGTGTTTACAACTAAGAAAATATATCTGTCAAAAACACGCAGGCGCTCGCGCACTCACACACACACACACACACACACACACACACACACACACACACACACACACACACACACACACACACACACACACACACACACACACACACACACACACACACACACACACACACACACACACACA
>NW_025569127.1:0-17500 GCF_020424385.1 Procambarus clarkii
GTGTAGTGTGTGTGTATATATATGAACGGAGTGTGTATATATGAATGCTACACAGTATCATCTATGGACATCCATATGTGGTGAAACACATGTGAATAACCTCTTACACACTCACAGCTCCCTGACAAGAGGGAGTCAGCTTAGCTTAGCTGCCAACACCCACACATCGTGTCAGCAAGGCGGACAGCCCGCCGCCTGCTTTCATACCTCTCACTGTATTTCCCACTTCTATACTACCCTTCACCTATGCCTCTCCTTCCTCTTTACTCCCTCGAAAAAGAGGAGAGTAGTTACTGATGGAGGAGGGGTGTGTGGGGGGTGAGTGGGGGGAGGGGGAAGAGGTGAGGGAGTGTAATGTCCGGGGTCGGGTTGAGAATGCCTCTGTAATCCACAAAAACTGGTTCCCCCCCCCCCCCCCTTCTTCACCCCCAACAGGAACGTGAACGTGACCACCACATTCCCCCCCCCCCCCCCCCACCATCCTCCCACGCACCTCTTCTCTTCTTTCAACCCCCTCTCCAATCCCCCCTCCCCCCCCGCTGAACACCACCACCCACCACTATTACCCCCACCATCACCAGGGTTGTGGGGACACGACACTGCAAACCAGATATAACAACCTTCTACAACTCATAACACAACACGGGTGGACGGATGAGCGCAAAAGACTACAGAGGGAACTTCAAGATGAGCTGCAAGATCTATCCAAAACACAGTACACCAAACAATGGGATGACCTAATAAGCAATATCCAAGTCGACTACAGAAACCCTGGAAAGTTCTGGAAAAAAGTAAAGACCCTGATGGGAAGCTCTTCTGAGGAAACACCCTACATCATAGACGCCTCAGGAAACACCCTACATCATAGACGCCTCAGGGAATAAACTCTATGAGGAGAGAGAACAAGAGCAGGAATTCAGGAAGTTCTGGGAAAAAAACATTCAAGATAAACCCGGAAGAAAATTTAAACTTTTGCCCAATTAATGAAAGGGAAATTACAACTCAAATCGATAATAGAGCTGCAGCACTACTCCCGACGCAAACAATAGACCTTAACAACATCCGCAATGAATACCACCTCATGAAACACACAACCATTGCAGAGGTCCATAAAACAATTATGGGTTTCCAGTACAAGGCGCCGGGCAACAGCAAGATAAATAAGATGGTATTATCCAACCTACCAGTGATTGTACTCCGTAAGTACACTTGTACAGTAAATGCAGCTCTTGCATCTGGACTATTCCCCACATACTTCAAGAATGCCACAATAAGATTAATCCCCAAGCCAGGTAAACCCCCAACCCAAACTGAAAATTACAGGCCAATTTCCCTCCTCGAAGTACCAGGTAAAATATTCGAAAAAATTATCAATCAGAGACTTGTGAAGTACATGGAAGAGGAAGGGAAGTATAACACCAGGCAGCATGGGTTTAGACACCGCAGAGGGGCCCATACAGCTATAGCCCTGATCTACCAGCATATAGCAGAGGGGCCCATACAGCTATAGCCCTGATCTACCAGCATATAGCCAACGCAGTGTCGAAAAAAGATCAGTGTAATATAGTGCTTAGAGACGTTTCGAAAGCCTTCGACAAAGTGTGGCACACAGGCCTAAAATATAAAATATCTGAACTAGGACTTCCTGAGAGATTTACTGCTACTCTCTGCAGCTTTATAGACAACAGAACTGCTAGGCTTAATATCGGCAGCTACTTGGGTGACGTAATAGAACTGAAAAGTGGAGTACCACAAGGAAGGTGCCTCTCCCTCACTCTGTTCAACATATATACAGCTGACCTTCCCCAACCCCAACATGGAGAATACATCACATACGCTGACGATGTCACCCAAATAATATGCCAACCAGGACCATCAAAGCCGCTACTAGCCAACAAGACCAAGGCAGCAATTGAATTCATAAATAACTTTTGAGAAGCAATGGAAAATTAGCACAAGCAAAAGTTTCAGATAATACACATTGCGAAAAGAAACCCGGACCCCATAATCCTTGACAACCGTCCGATTCAATATGCGGAGGTAGGCAGAATACCGGGACTCATGATCAATAGAACAGGGATAAAAATTCTTGTAAGAGACCGACTAAACAAAGCCAAAGCAGCCTTAGTTAAACTGAGGAGATTCCGAAGACTCGGTACAAACATACAGATCCACCTATATAAGGCTCTAGTTCGGCCGCATCTAGAATATCCCCCAGTACCACTACACACCTTAAAGAAAACTAACATGCAGAAACTGCAAGCAGTGCAAAATAAGGCGCTAAGGAGAGCAGCAAAACACCGTCCACCATATGATCAGACAATCCAGGAGCTCCACGAACTCCTGAACATACAGCCACTAAACATCAGACTGCAGCACCAAGCCATCAGGGTGTGGAACACCATTGAAATGTTAGAGGACCCAATGTTAGAAAGATTGCTCCAAGATGAGACGCCCCGCTCCCACAGCTGGTGGCCCAAGATGAGACGCCCCGCTCCCACAGCTGGTGGCCCAAGATGAGACGCCCCGCTCCCACAGCTGGTGGCCCAAGATGAGACGCCCCGCTCCCACAGCTGGTGGCCCAAGAGCCTCGATTCACTAGATGCAAACCCCGCCCCACAGTACATAATTCCCAGGTGAAATACTGACCTGAAATCCTTCCCACAATAATTGGAAAAAACTGAGTATGTATGTGTGTGCATATAAATGCATATATGTATATATATATATATATATATATATATATATATATATATATATATATATATATATATATATATATATATATATATATATATATATAATATATTATATATAGTGTGTGTGTGTGTGTGTGTGTGTGTGTGTGTGTGTGTGTGTGTGTGTGTGTGTGTGCGTGCGTGCGTGTGCGTGTGCGTGCGCGCGCATTAATAAATCAATAATAATAAATAATACCAACAAAATAAATAGCCTGGAACAAAACCTCTCACACACTCACAGCTCCCTGACAAGAGGGAGCCAGCTTAGCTTAGCTGCCAACACCCACACATGGTGTCAGCAAGGCGGACAGCCCGCCGCCTGCTGTCATACCTCTCACTGTATTTCCCACTTCTATACTTCCCTTCACCTATGCCTCTCCTTCCTCTTTACTTAAAAAAAAAAAAATTTGTGGGGACAGCGCTTCGGACCGTAGTCCTGAGGTTCCGGGTTCGATCCCCGGTGGAGGCGGAAACAAAAATGGTCAGAGTTTCTTTCACCCTGATGCTCCCGTTCACCTACCATGAAAGATGTACAGGTTTCGTCACTCGTTTGCGTAAATCCTTGATGAATCCCGGGCCCAGTACTGCTCGCTCTCCCGCCCCCGCCATTCTCAGTCCAGACAATTTCGGTTATCTTGAGGTTATCTTGAGATGATTTCGCGCCTTAGCGTCCCCGCGGCCTGGTCCCCGACAAGACCTCCTTTTTGTTACACCCCTCCCCCCCCCCCCAGGAAGCAGCCCGTAGCAGCTGTCTAACTCCCAGGTACCTATTTACTGCTTGGTAACAGGAGCATCAGGGTGAAAGAAACATTTTGGCCATTTGTCTCCGCCTCCAACGGGGATCGAACCCGGAACCTCAGAACTACGAATCCAAAACGCTGTCCACCCAGCCGGTCGGCCGAGCGGACAGCACACTGGACTTGTGATCCTGTGGTCCTAAGTTCTATCCCAGGCGCCGGCGAGAAACCATGGGCAGAGTTTCTTTCACCCTATGCCCCTGTTACCTAGCAGTAAAATAGGTACTTGGGTGTTAGTCAGCTGTCACGGGCTGCTTCCTGGGGGTGGAGGCCTGGTCGAGGACCGGGCCGCGGAGACACTAAAGCCCCGAATTCATCTCAAGATAACCTCAAGATAACCCAGCTGTCAGGCGCTGTGGTCTTTGTGCAAGAATGGATGTTTCTTCAGGATGTTAAGACCTCCCTCCATAACTCTTAGCAAGTAGAGGGGGGGGGGATTCTAGTCCTCGTCAAGCACATACACCTGCCCCCACACACCTGGCCCAGCTGATACACCTGCCCCCACACACCTGAAGATACCTGCGGTGGCGTCCAAGGCGTGACAGGAACGTCCCCAACTCACCTGCAACAAGAAATAAGACACCTGTTAATTTTAGAGCTATTGCTAACAGTAAATTTTGGCTGAGGAGACATATTATAATATTACAATCATCCCCAACACACCCTATTCATCACCCCCCCTCACACACACACACAACCCCTCCACACCACCACCACCACTATGTGTCTACCTTGTGTAGCTTCCGGGGATCAACGGCTCCACGGCCCGATCTCCGGCCGGTTGGTCGTCTGGTCAACCAGGCTGTCGGACGCGGCTGCTCGCAGCCTGACGTATGAGTCACAGCCTGGTAGATCAGGTATCCTTTGGAGGTGTTTATCCAGTTCTCTCTTGAACACTGTGAGGGGTCGGCCAGTTATGCCCCTTATGTGTAGTGGAAGCGTGTTGAACAGTCTCGGGCCTCTGATGTTGATAGTTCTCTCTCAGAGTACCTGTTGCACCTCTGCTCTTCAACGGGGGTATTCTGCACATCCTGCCATGCCTCCTGGTCTCATGTGGTGTTATTTCTGTGTGCAGGTTTGGGACCAGCCCCTCAACTATTTTCCATGTGTAAATTATTATGTATCACTCCCGCCTGCGCTCAAGAGAATACAGATTTAGGCTTTTTAGTCGGTCCCAATAGTTTAGATGTGTTACTGAGTGGATTCTAACAGTAAAGGATCTCTGCACGCTCTCCAGGTCAACAATTTCTCCAGCCTTGAAAGCTGGAGAAACTATTGTCATAAGTGAAATAGAGAGAAACCCGAAATACTTTTTCTCATATGCAAAAACATAAATAAAAACCACATCAGTGGGGAACCGACCTGTGAGATCAATATTTATTTAATTTATATGAATTTATATAGTGTTTATATATACATTAATGTATATATTTCGATAGCAATTTGTATGATGTTTAGCGGACTGTATTTCTGCAATATTCTCACAAATCGACTCCTTGCACTTTAATGGGGGTTTATATTAAATTTATATATATATATATATATATATATATATATATATATATATATATATATATATATATATATATATATATATATATATATATATATATATATATATATATATATGCAGCCAATCAAACTACAGTATTAAAGTACATATATTAGTAATGAAATTGAGATCTCAGAGTACAATTTCTGCTCAGGCGCCGCTGCCACCGAGCTCTGTGCCACAGCTGGTTGTACCTTGGTGTCATGTACAGTTTGTTTGAAGACATGAGAGTCTTATCTTACTGTATGGCAGGCCTGGTCGACCAGTTATAAACAAGGATGATGACACCAAACAATCCTGGTGGTTGAGGCGAGGCATCAACACATGTACTGGTCTACTAGGATTAATTCTTGCTTCCTGTCAAAGGGCACTTGCTGTAATAGCAGGAATCCTATATATATACAACAGCTATATCGCAGGAAATATTGGTATATCGCTTTCATAAATATATAAATATCGCTTTCTCGTATCCTAACCGGAATTAATCATATCTACCTGACATTACTGGCCAGAAATGATTAGATAAGATTTCGTTAAGACACTTCCCTTTCCGAAATGCGATGTTGACTGCGTGTTGATGATGGAAGAAGCACTAATTTGATCTCCGTAACACTTCGTCCAAGGTAGAATTATAGGAGCTGAACTCGCTCCAGTGACTCTGGTCTTAACAACATGGCTGACTACCCCACCACTGACGTCCGGGCTCTCTTCTCCAGATGTCAACAAGTGGTAGACAGGTCAGGCTGCGAGCAGCCGCGTCTAACAGCCTGGTTGATCAGTCCAGCAACCAGGAGGCCTGGTCGACGACTGGGCCGCGGGGACACTAGGGCCCCGGAAGCACCTCAAGGTAACCTCAAGGTAAGGTCACATTTACTCAATTTTGGTTCTGATAATTAAGTTAATTCAAATGAGATGTTTTAATGATGTTAAAAGTCCGAAGACTGTTGTATTAGGAATAATTCCCTACAGAATAGCTGGCGAATTTAAAAGCGACGTGGAAATGATATCCAGTTTTCTATTGACGGAAAATTCCACTACACGCAACATTTTCTATGGGTTAATGTGTGTATACAACGCAGCAGCAATATTATCTGCATATTGTATTTAATATTAGTAAATGGTGTCGGGTTTTCCGACACACATCTAGCAGTGGACCCTTGCGCAAGGGTGATGGAACTTTCACAGATGACAACAAAGAAATAAGAGTGAAATACTGAGACTTCAGTATAATTCTGTTTTCAGTGAACTCCTGAACACATTGAAGATCGATGATCCAAATGAATTCTTCAGGAATGTAACCTCTGCTTGATTCACTTTTGGCCATAGTGCGCATACGAGCGAAGAGTGATGTTATTTTCAAGAGGACGGGTTGGCTTTTCAAGTAGCTGCTGCTGCTTGAAATTCTTTAGGGGCCTGACGGCTGAGTGAACAGCGCTCGGGATTCGTAGTCTTAGGGTCCGGGGGTCGATCCCCGGCGGAGGGAGAAACAAATGGGCAGAGTTTCTTTCACCGTGATGCTCCTGTTCACCTAGCAATAAATAGGTATCTGGTAGTTAGACAGCTGCTACGGGCTGCTTCCTGGGTGTGTGTGTGGGGGGGGGGATTAATCAATTGATTGACAGTTGAGAGGTGGGACCAAAGAGCCAGAGCTTAACCCCCTTCAAGCACAACTAGGTGAGTACAACGCCCCCACACCAACACCCGCCGCCCACACCACACAACGCCCCCACACCAACACCCGCCGCCCACACCACACAACGCCCCCACACCAACACCCGCCGCCCACACCACACAACGCCCCCACACCAACACCCGCCGCCCACACCACACAACGCCCCCACACCAACACCCGCCGCCCACACCACACAACGCCCCCACACCAACACCCGCCGCCCACACCACACAACGCCCCCACACCAACACCCGCCGCCCACACCACACAACGCCCCCACACCAACACCCGCCGCCCACACCACACAACGCCCCCACGCGCGTGTGGTAGACGAACCCACGAGTTCAAACCTGAGACAAAACAAAAACAAAATGAGGAAGTGCGCGTGAAGCGTTAGACAAGAACTTGAGAGAGCAGCAGGTTGAGAGCAGACCCAGACCAGAGCCCAGTCCTCGACACACACCCTCACCACCTGTAGTATGGAAGACATTGTAGGCGTCAAGTGTTGATGGGGTTCTGGGAGTTCTTCTACTCCCCAAGCCCGGCCTCTGGCCTTGACTTGTGAGAGTTTGGTCCACCAGGCTGTTGCTTGGAGCGGCCCGCAGGCCTACATACCCACCACAGCCTGTTTGATCCGGAACTTTTTAGAAAACTATCTAGTTTTCTCTTGAAGATGTCCACTGGCAATATAGTCGCTGGGAGGACGTTGAACAACCGCGGACCTCTGATGTTTATACAGTGTTCTCTGATTGTGTCTATGGCACCTCTGCTCTTCACTGGTTCTGTTTTCTTCCATATCGTTCACTCCAGTACGTTGTTATTTTACTGTGTAGATTTGGTAATTGGCCTTCCAGTATCTTCCATGTGTATATTATTTGGTATCTCTCTCGTCTCCTTTCCAGTGAGTACATTTGGAGAGCTTTGAGACGATCCCAATAATTTAGGTGTTCTATCTCGTCTATGCGTGCCGTCTATGTTCTCTGTATTCCCTTTATTTTAGCAATCTCTCCTGCTCTGAAGGGGGAAGTGAGTACTGAGCAATACTCAAGACGGGACAACACAAGTGACTTGAAGAGTACAACCATTGTGATGGGATCCCTGGCCCTCCCAACACGCCCCAGGCCGCCCTCCCAACACACCACGCCCCAGGCCGCCCTCCCAACACACCACGCCCCAGGCCGCCCTCCCAACACATCCCAGGCCGCCCTCCCAACACATCCCAGGCCGCCCTCCCAACACATCCCAGGCCGCCCTCCCAACACACCCCAGGCCGCCCTCCCAACACACCCCAGGCCGCCCTCCCAACACACCCCAGGCCGCCCTCCCAACACACCCCAGGCCGCCCCCCCCCCTCCCACAACGGCACACCTGACAAAATGTTAACTCACTGTGGCACACATGCGTACTCGTGCGCACCATTCCAAGCTTTCTATTACATCCGTTGTTCGCACACCTGACCCTAACACCTGCCACCACACCTGCCACCATTACTAATAACACCACTATCACTAACTACAGGATGGGGTCCGTCTAACTACCCAAAGCTACTCATGGGGTAGATATAATATATTTACTCACTGTAATGTTGGTGCTGAATGTACAACATATTTTTAATCTGGAGAGTAGAGCGACGGTGTCGCTTCATGCGTGTCGGCGTTCAATCCCCGACCGTCCAGGTGGTTGGGCACCATTCCTTCCCTCCCCGTCCCTTCCCATATCCTGACCCCTTCCCAGTGCTATATTGTCTTAATAGCTTGGCGCTTTCCCCTGATAATTCCCTCCCTTCCCTCTGAAATAATATAATTTTATAACGAAATTCGTCTATCTAATTACCCAAAGCCACAACATTGTCGCCTGGAGCGTCGACTTCCTGTGGCGTCACTTGTCACTTAGTTTCGTTAAATTTCGTCATAAAAATTATGATATTTCAGAGTAAAAATGTTTTTTTTCCATGTTCTATATTAAGCACCAACATTATAGTTAGTAAATATATCATAGTTCTGCATTACTTACGGAATGCCAGGAAGCTTTGGGAAATTAGTCGGACCGCCAGGAAGCCCATAGACTATAAAGCAATTGAGTCTACAGAAAAAGTACCATCACTACCACCTACATTACCATGCTACCACCACCCCTACCATGACAACCACCCTTACCATTACATGTAACAACAGAACAGCTACAGTTGACGCGTCGCCGGAATATAATGGAATATTATCATCTGCTTGATACCTGGTTGATGGGGTTCTGGGAGTTCTTCTACTCCCCAAGCCCGGCCCGAGGCCAGGCTTGACTTGTGAGAGCTTGGTCCACCAGGCTGTTGCTTTACCCACCACAGCCCGGTTGGTCCGGCACTTCTTGAAGAAAACAGTCTAGTTTTCTCTTGAAGATGTCCACGGTTGTTCCGGCAATATTTCTTATAGTCGCTGGGAGGACGTTGAACAACCGTGGCCCTCTGATGTTTATACAGTGTTCTCTGATTGTGCCTATGGCACCCCTGCTCTTCACTGGCTCTATTCTGCATTTTCTTCCATATCGTTCACTCCAGTACGTTGTTATTTTACTGTGTAGATTAGGGACCTGGCCCTCCAGTATCTTCCACGTGTATATTAATTGACATTTCTCTCGTCGCGTTTCTAGTGAGTACATTTGGAGAGCTTTGAGACGATCCCAATAATTTAGGTGCTTTATCTCGTCTATGCGTGCCGTATATGTTCTCTGCACTCCCTCTATTTCAGCAACCTCTCCTGCTCTGAAGGGGGAAGTGAGTACTGAGCAGTACTCGAGACGGGACAACACAAGTGTGAGGACTGAGGTGTGTGTTCCTGGCGTTCCTGGAGGAAGATCACCATCAAGGGAACGAGGAACTCGCCGTGTTAGTAAGTACGGCTCTTGTGCCCACCACCGATCAGTCAATCATCTTTCCCCCCGTTACGGAATATAGGTAGGAATTGTCTTTTTAAATTGATAAAAATAGATTAGTTCCCAATCAATCCTCCTGGGGTTTTGTCATGGGGCGAAAGCGCTCAAATCAGAATAACTAAATATTTACCCAACACACGCAATTTTAAGTTGATAAATAAAGTAATATTTTTTCAAAGTGCCATTCCCGTGTGTTCTAATGGTACGTGCCGTAGTCACAGTGAGCTTACCGTTCTCCATGCCCACCATTGTGCCCAAGTGCCCTTAAATACCCAATATGCCTTCCCCTTCAGTACTGAGGTGAAGTCAATACTAAGAGTGTCCAGCACTGCTCCCGTTACTCCTATAGCACACTCCAGTGGTTTCAGTATTATTCAGAGACAGGCCAGGATACTTTTACCTTGCCTTGAGGTGCTTCCGGGGCTTAGCGTCCCCGCGGCCCGGTCGTCGACCAGGACTCCTGGTTGCTGGACTGAACCATTCGCTTGCTCCTTACACAGGTCCCGGTAGGATATTATACCTGTACGAGTGTTACTGTTCTCTCTCCCCGGTCCCCTATCCCGGTAAATGAGGCTGGTGGTGCGTTGTGGTTATACCAGGGCCCGCTGCAGCTAATGTCACTCAAACTCTCCCTCCCTCTCGCTAGCTCTCTCTCTCTCTCCCCTTCTCGCTAGCTCCCACTCTCCCTCTCCCTCTCACTAGCTCCCTCCCCCCCCCCGTCCCCCTAGTTACCTACGCAGCTGGGTTCATGGTGAGTGTTTATTTATCTGGGTTATGCGTATGAGAGACCAGTGATAATATACTATCAAGTATTATAATAGTGGTTGCTGCTACAGGTCCTTATAATGGTGGTATAGCGCTACCCATGTTGTTACCACCACCCCTACCATTACCACGCCACCACCCCGCCACTACCCCACCACCACCATTACCACCCCACCACCACGCCACCACCACCACGCCAACATAAACCCCGTCATGCGTAGATAATGGGGTATACGTGGCCCACATCACCGTAGCGAGGGCGCTCTGAAGGCAAGCATCTCT
This sequence comes from Procambarus clarkii, assembly GCF_020424385.1. Taxonomy (NCBI): domain Eukaryota; kingdom Metazoa; phylum Arthropoda; class Malacostraca; order Decapoda; family Cambaridae; genus Procambarus; species Procambarus clarkii. The sequence goes on from NW_025569127.1 coordinate 10,729, forward strand.
CCAGCCTCCGGACACATCTCCAAGGAAGAAGATATAAGAGAAGAGCAGCATCGTTCCCAGCATCCCGAGTCTTGCTTGGAAACCTTCTTATCTCCCGGTGTCAGACGGGATCACAAATCAGGAGACCTGCCCAGAGATCGGGCCGCGGGAACATTGATCCTCGATAACATCACAAGGTAGACAAGATAGATGTCCACATTGCGGTGGTTTCGGGGGGTCAAGATGCCCCGCGGCCCGGTCCACGACCAGGCCTCCTGGTTACTGGACTGGTTAACCCAGGCTGTTGGACGCGGCTGCTCGTAGCCTGACGTATGAATCACAGCCTGGTTGATCAGGTATTCTTTGGAGGTTTAAATTTGTTTTTAAAATTTCCCCGAGGGGCGAGTTTATTGGGCAGCGCCACTCATCCTGTGAGTGGACACACCGCCATAGTGACAGTATTGGGCAGCGCCACTCATCCTGTGAGTGGACACACCGCCATAGTGACAGTATTGGGCAGCGCCACTCATCCTGTGAGTGGACACACCGCCATAGTGACAGTATTGGGCAGCGCCACTCATCCTGTGAGTGGACACACCGCCATAGTGACAGTATTGGGCAGCGTCACTCATCCTGTGAGTGGACACACCGCCATAGTGACAGTATTGGGCAGCGCCACTCATCCTGTGAGTGGACACACCGCCATAGTGACAGTATTGGGCAGCGCCACTCATCCTGTGAGTGGACACACCACCATAGTGACAGTATTGGGCAGCGCCACTCATCCTGTGAGTGGACACACCGCCATAGTGACAGTATTGGGCAGCGTCACTCATCCTGTGAGTGGACACACCACCATAGTGACAGTATTGGGCAGCGCCACTCATCCTGTGAGTGGACACACCGCCATAGTGACAGTATTGGGCAGCGCCACTCATCCTGTGAGTGGACACACCACCATAGTGACAGTATTGGGCAGCGCCACTCATCCTGTGAGTGGTCACACCACCATAGTGACAGTATTGGGCAGCGCCACTCATCCTGTGAGTGGTCACACCACCATAGTGACAGTATTGGGCAGCGCCACTCATCCTGTGAGTGGACACACCACCATAGTGACAGTATTGGGCAGCGCCACTCATCCTGTGAGTGGTCACACCACCATAGTGACAGTATTGGGCAGCGCCACTCATCCTGTGAGTGGTCACACCACCATAGTGACAGTATTGGGCAGCGCCACTCATCCTGTGAGTGGACACACCACCATAGTGACAGTATTGGGCAGCGCCACTCATCCTGTGAGTGGACACACCGCCATAGTGACAGTATTGGGCAGCGCCACTCATCCTGTGAGTGGACACACCGCCATAGTGACAGTATTGGGCAGCGCCACTCATCCTGTGAGTGGACACACCGCCATAGTGACAGTATTGGGCAGCGCCACTCATCCTGTGAGTGGACACACCGCCATAGTGACAGTATTGGGCAGCGCCACTCATCCTGTGAGTGGACACACCACCATAGTGACAGTATTGGGCAGCGCCACTCATCCTGTGAGTGGTCACACCACCATAGTGACAGTATTGGGCAGCGCCACTCATCCTGTGAGTGGTCACACCACCATAGTGACAGTATTGGGCAGCGTCACTCATCCTGTGAGTGGACACACCGCCATAGTGACAGTATTGGGCAGCGCCACTCATCCTGTGAGTGGTCACACCACCATAGTGACAGTATTGGGCAGCGTCACTCATCCTGTGAGTGGACACACCACCATAGTGACAGTATTGGGCAGCGTCACTCATCCTGTGAGTGGACACACCGCCATAGTGACAGTATTGGGCAGCGTCACTCATCCTGTGAGTGGACACACCGCCATAGTGACAGTATTGGGCAGCGCCACTCATCCTGTGAGTGGTCACACCACCATAGTGACAGTATTGGGCAGCGTCACTCATCCTGTGAGTGGACACACCGCCATAGTGACAGTATTGGGCAGCGTCACTCATCCTGTGAGTGGACACACCGCCATAGTGACAGTATTGGGCAGCGTCACTCATCCTGTGAGTGGACACACCGCCATAGTGACAGTATTGGGCAGCGCCACTCATCCTGTGAGTGGTCACACCACCATAGTGACAGTATTGGGCAGCGTCACTCATCCTGTGAGTGGACACACCGCCATAGTGGCAGTATTGGGCAGCGTCACTCATCCTGTGAGTGGACACACCGCCATAGTGACAGTATTGGGCAGCGCCACTCATCCTGTGAGTGGACACACCACCATAGTGGCAGTATTGGGCAGCGCCACTCATCCTGTGAGTGGACACACCACCATAGTGGCAGTATTGGGCAGTGCCACTCATCCTGTGAGTGGACACACCGCCATAGTGACAGTATTGGGCAGTGCCACTCATCCTGTGAGTGGACACACCGCCATAGTGGCAGTATTGGGCAGCGCCACTCATCCTGTGAGTGGACACACCACCATAGTGGCAGTATTGGGCAGCGCCACTCATCCTGTGAGTGGACACACCGCCATAGTGGCAGTATTGGGCAGCGCCACTCATCCTATGAGTGGACACACCACCATAGTGACAGTATTGGGCAGCGCCACTCATCCTATGAGTGGACACACCACCATAGTGACAGTATTGGGCAGCGCCACTCATCCTATGAGTGGACACACCACCATAGTGACAGTATTGGGCAGCGCCACTCATCCTATGAGTGGACACACCACCATAGTGACAGTATTGGGCAGTGCCACTCATCCTGTGAGTGGACACACCACCATAGTGACAGTATTGGGCAGTGCCACTCATCCTATGAGTGGACACACCACCATAGTGGCAGTATTGGGCAGTGCCACTCATCCTGTGAGTGGACACACCGCCATAGCAGTATGTACAACACTTCCCAATAGGAAGAAAACCCCCTGGGTTGTTCATCCTGTCACTTGTACCCAGACACAGCTGGGACTTGCTTAACTGTCTCAAGTGAACAGCTTATCAAACAAGATGATTAACATCTATCAACCCTTAAAATCTTACGTTATCTTGCGTGTGCAAAATGGGGGAATCTCTTCAGAACAGTATCTATATTTGAAAAATAGTGTTTTTCTAACTCAAACAATGTGGGGTTTATTATTCTACACATATCTCTGATGGCTCTCAGGTAGTGGTCAAGGCGGTGTCCATCACTCTCACCACAGATTCTGCAACTTCGCTGTTCAACTGTTGGACGTCTCTTTGGAGGCATTTGTAGAGTTCTCTCTTGAACACTGCGAAGGGTCGGCCAGTTATGGCCCTTATGTGTAGTGGAAGCGTGTTGAACAGTCCACATTTATACTACCACTTCGAGAGGCGGGACCTGTTGAGAGGCGGGAACAAAGAGCCGAAACTCAACCCCAGCACGTACAACTAGGTGAGAATTCTTACCCTACCCAGCCAGGACCTGCCAGTTATCAACAATGATAACTCAAGCTTGTTTTTCGTTTCAGTAACTTTACGAGAGACGCATTCAACCAGCTTTCTAAAGACGCCCTGCTCTCTCCTCCTTCAATACACAAACGTGTATTAAATTGGTTTTACAGAATATTCCAATATTAATTTAGTTTAAAATGCTTTCCTGATACGTTTTCCTATTAATGTTGAAATTTCAAGGCCTTCCCCAGGCACGCAATTGTTGAATAACTAGTTTTTTCCAGGATTTCTCCAAGTGGCATTTACTTGCAGGATTGCTAATCTTACATGTTTCTTTAATATATATTTGTACAACAGCGAAGGAAGCTGACGACGCAGAGAAATCTGGCTTCAGGTACATCATAATTACCATAATTTCCTGCTTTCATCCGTGGCTGGAGAAGCTGCCTCTCAAGGCGGTGGGGCCTCGCGGAGGCGGGAGGCAGCTGGTCGTCCTGTAGCTGGTATTCCGGCAGCTGGTCGTCCTGTAGCTGGTATTCCGGCAGCTGGTCGTCCTGTAGCTGGTATTCCGGCAGCTGGTCGTCCTGTAGCTGGTATTCCGGCAGCTGGTCGTCCTGTAGTTGGTATTCCGGCAGCTGGTCGTCCTGTAGTTGGTATTCCGGCAGCTGGTCGTCCTGTAGTTGGTATTCCGGCAGCTGGTCGTCCTGTAGTTGGTATTCCGGCAGCTGGTCGTCCTGTAGTTGGTATTCCGGCAGCTGGTCGTCCTGTAGCTGGTATTCCGGCAGCTGGTCGTCCTGTAGTTGGTATTCCGGCAGCTGGTCGTCCTGTAGTTGGTATTCCGGCAGCTGGTCGTCCTGTAGTTGGTATTCCGGCAGCTGGTCGTCCTGTAGTTGGTATTCCGGCAGCTGGTCGTCCTGTAGTTGGTATTCCGGCAGCTGGTCGTCCTGTAGTTGGTATTCCGGCAGCTGGTCGTCCTGTAGTTGGTATTCCGGCAGCTGGTCGTCCTGTAGTTGGTATTCCGGCAGCTGGTCGTCCTGCAGTTGGTATTCTGGCAGCTGGTCGTCCTGCAGTTGGTATTCCGGCAGCTGGTCGTCCTGCAGTTGGTATTCCGGCAGCTGGTCGTTCTGTAGTTGGTATTCCCTCAGCTGGTCGTCCTGTAGATGCACAGCCACTTTCCTGAAGAGTCACCCAGACGTCGTGGTCTGTCATTGACTTCCTCGTGGCCTCTTACAGTCTTCCGTGGTCTTCCTCGTGGTTTCTCATGGTCTTCCGCGAGGTCCCTTGATTGTAGGAAATCGCTGTTGATGCCAGCAGTCTGGACGAGTCTCCTGAAATGTCTGAGAACTCCGCTAGTTCCTGGTCTCTGTCTCATTCTTTCAGGGCAGCGACTGACTTAAAGTGTGTCGTGCTTCCAGTCTCCCAAAGTGTCTGAATGTAAAGTCACGTCTCTGTCTCTCACACACTACTGTCGGTGCCTAGTGTTCCTTTTAACTATGGTCACCTGGGGATCTGCAGGTGCCTATAAATAGGGAAAACTGTAAACTATGAGGTTGTCGAAGTGGTGGAGGGATGAGCACCTGGTGTAGGCTACACCCACGCGGCCATGGACCCCCAGCTACACACACCAGCACAACATCCGGATTCCTGCCCCTTACTTCGACCTTCGAGATGTACATCAATCCGCCTGGGGCCGGCCGGTAACCCATTCTATACTTTCTCATCCGTATGTTCCGCCTCCGAGTGTTTACATCCCTCCTCCTCCTCCTTACTTCCGCCAGGCCATCAAATATATTTCTGCCGCCATCTTGAAAGTCCTGTGATGTCGTGTGTATCGACCTGACTAGAGAAGGTGCCTTGATCAGCCGGTGGGGCACAGTGGCCCGGGTGGGCAAGAATATTGATAAGATAAATATTTAAGTTACTTCTTGATGCAGGACACACTTCCAGGCCTTTTCAGCGAGTAGGACCTCTGACCTGACCTGACCTGGCCTGACCTGGCCTGGCGTGACCTGGCCTGGCGTGACCTGACCTGGCGTGGCCTGACCTGGCCTGGCGTGGCCTGGCGTGGCCTGACCTGACCTGACCTGACCTGACCTGACCTGACCTGGCCTGGCCTGGCCTGGCCTGGCCTGGCCTGGCCTGGCCTGACCATGATATAAATGTTGGTGCACACACGACTATGATGTCACCACGACGTCATATTTGTCATCCCGGTACAGGAGGAGCTGTACCTTGACCTCTCACGCTGTACTTTGTGTTGTACGCCACTCATTTAGTTTCCCTTTCTCTCTATTACGCTGTGCTACCTCCACCGGCGTGGGGCTACCTCCACCGTGGTGGGGCTACCTCCACCGTGGTGGGGCTACCTCCACCGGCGTGGGGCTACCTCCACCGTGGTGGGCTACCTCCACCGTGGTGGGGCTACCTCCACCGGCGTGGGGCTACCTCCACCGTGGTGGGGCTACCTCCACCGTGGTGGGGCTACCTCCACCGGCGTGGGGCTACCTCCACCGTGGTGGGGCTACCTCCACCGTGGTGGGGCTACCTCCACCGGCGTGGGGCTACCTCCACCGGCGTGGGGCTACCTCCACCGGCGTGGGGCTACCTCCACCGGCGTGGGGCTACCTCCACCGGCGTGGGGCTACCTCTACCGGGGTCGGGGCTACCTCCACCGGGGTGGGGCTACCTCCACCGGCGTGGGGCTACCTCCACCGGCGTGGGGCTACCTCCACCGTGGTGGGGCTACCTCCACCGGCGTGGGGCTACCTCTACCGGGGTCGGGGCTACCTCCACCGGGGTAGGGCTACCTCCACCGGGGTAGGGCTACCTCCACCGTGGTGGGGCTACCTCCACCGGGGTGGGGGCTACCTCCACCGGGGTGGGGGCTACCTCCACCAGCACCAGCCCCTCCCCCCCAGAGCACAAGGAATAACACAACGTGAAGAAGACCGTCACGACCCGCAACACAGGGGCGCCTCGGGTCATGTTCACCCGTTACCTGCACTCCCCCCAACACCACCCCACCTTCACCCCACCCCCTCCAGCCCAGCACCTCCCCAACCTCAACCCATCCCTCCCCTCCCCTCCAACCTCTACCCTTCCTGATCATCGACCCCGCGATTCATCATTCCTAGATGAAAGAAGAACGGCCTCTTCCCCCCCCAAAAAAAAAGATAGGCATAAACATAGCATTACAACACGTACACAAGCATCGGAGTGTGTATATATATAAATGCTACATAGAATTTACCTATTGACATCCATTTATGTTGATTTTTTTTTTGGGGGGGGGGGCGGGAGTAAAGAGGAAGGAGAGGCATAGGTGAAGGGAAGTATAGAAGTGGGAAATACAGCGAGAGGTATGAAAG
>NW_025569127.1:22500-85568 GCF_020424385.1 Procambarus clarkii
GGTGTTTATCGAGTTCTCTCTCTCTCTCGAATACCGCATGAGGCCGGCCAGTAATGTCCCTTATGTGTAGCGTGAGCGTGTTCAACACGATTGGGCAGCCTCAACAAATTCCCTGGAAAACGATTCGCCAATAGGCTAGAACCAGGTCTACAATTACTGCTGGGTGAAAAGAGGCGAACAGTTAAGGATTGATGCCCAGTCAATCTTCCCCTGGCCAGGACTGGAGCCCAGACCAGATCAAGTGGTATTGTTTACCCAGATGGAATAGTGTGGAGTGGGGGGGGGGAGTGGGGGGGGAGGGGGGGGGCGGCGACTGGCCTCAGGCCGGGCTCGGGGAAGTAGAACTCGCGAGACCCTCTCCAGGTATGTGTCGGAAAATCCGACACCATTTAATAATATCATACAGGCAGATAATATTGCTGTGTTGTATAAACAAGTTAACCCATAGAAAATGTAACTTGTAGTGGAATTTCCGTCTATAGAAAACGGGATATCATTACCACATACAATTATAAATTCACCACCTATTATGGTGGGAATTATTCTTAAATACATTAGTCTTTGGACTTTACCATCATAAAAACATCTCATATAAATTAACTTAATTATCAGAATTAAAATAGAGTAAATGTGACCCTTCTATCACTTACTGTCATCTGGACAATGTAGGCCAGTAGCGTCAGTGAGGAGGGAGTGGTCAGCCATTGTTATTGTACTTAGACCAGAGGCACGGGAGCAATTCGGCTCTTGTTAATTTTACTTGGACGAAGTGTTATGGAAACCAAAGGTGTACCATCATCAACACGCTGTCAACAAACACAAGTCAAGTGTTCTGCCGAAACCCATTTATCTATCATTTGTGGCCATTAATGTCATTAGATAGGGTGAGCCGTTTAGAATACGAGACTGCCTCTTTATAAAAGGTAATTAAGCCTAGGTCTTTATGGTTCCTTGTACAGTGTTTTCTCTGATATAGCTGTCATATATTAGGATTCTGGCTTTACAGCTAGTGCCCTTTTGACAGGTCAAGACGAGGAAGCATGCTTTGTGTACCAGTTACTGGGTGATGGAAGCTACCTCAAAGAGGATAATTTGGTGTCTACATCCTGGTTATACCTGGTGGACTAAGGCCTGCTGTACAAATAAGATAAGGAACCTCTTCAATGTATGTAGTCTAATACTGTAGTTTGATTGGCTGCATGTATATAAATTTAATATAAACCCCCCTAATGTGTAGAGAATCGATTTGTGAGATTATTGCAGAAATACAGTCCAATTATTATCATACAAATTGCTATCGAAGTATATAAATTAACGTAAATATAAATTCTATATAAATTCATATAAATTAAATAAATATAAATCTCACAGGTCGGTTCCCACAGTATGGTCCAGGTATGGCTGGTGTAGAGCCGTGGAGTTCGCTGTTACCCGAGTACACTAAGAGGAGAGGGGGGGGCGGGGGGTTACCCCATGACCAGGGTTGTGGCGTGCTGAGTGCTCCACTCTTCCACACACCTGTCTCTGATGTTGCACTCTACACCTGCCACCACCCTCACACACACCCACCGTCACGTCACACACCAACCATCCCTCACACGCCCACCACACCTAAGTCCACATTCCCCCCCCTCCCCCCTCTAGCACACGCCAACCACACCTCAATCCACATTCCACCCCTGCACTTACACCTCATCACCCTCACCCGTTAACACAACCCCCCTCCCCCCCCCACACACACCCGTTTAACAGAAAAAAAAACTCCAGCCCGCCCAGAGGTTGACCCTCTCACCACAGAACCGGATCCGGCAAAGTGTCATACTCTTATGCAGTCTTCCTCAAAGGTTACGGCACCAACCTCTCGCTCCGTGACCCGCGAGGTGTGGAACTCTCTCATCCACACCTATACAAACGTGTTCACTACCTACCGTCTCTCCCTCCCTCCCTCCCTCTTCCGTCTCTCCCTCCCCTCCGTCCCTTCTCTCCCCATCCCTGTAACCTCCCAGGGGTACTAATACTCGATTCATCTAATCATGCTACCCTGAGGTGTGGGTCCGGGGGATTAGCGCTCCAATTATCTGGAGTGGACAAGCCTATTGGCCATGGTCGACGACCGGGCCGCGGGGACGCTAAGCCCCGAAAACAGCTCATCAAGGTAACCTCAAGGAATGGTGCAAGCGGCCTGGTCAGTTGCACTGCAAGGCTAGACACATACAACCCGTCCTCCTATTCACATAGTATTTTTTGTAACTAAGTGTACCTCTACTGTCTACTGACATCTAATTGTCAAAACTATCCACTGTCTAATTGTCCATTAGGTGACTGTATGTACGATGGTGCCCATGGTTGCTATAAGTAGTGTCTAAACAGGAGGATGACCTGGCACTGATCTCTCAACCACTTGCTGAGCACGACAAACTAATAGAATGAGGAACAGCGAGACAGACAGGAATTTATATCTTATTTCGTAAACGAATTCACTGACATTCACCTGGCGTTTACCTTGACATCTTCAGCTGACCCCAAGTTTACCTTGACATCTTGGGGCTGACCCCAAGTTTACCTTGACATCTTGGGGCTGACCCCAAGTTTACCTTGACATCTTGGGGCTGACCCCAAGTTTACCTTGACATCTTGGGGCTGACCCCAAGTTTACCTTGACATCTTGGGACTGACCCCAAGTTTACCTTGACATCTTGGGGCTGACCCCAAGTTTACCTTGACATCTTGGGGCTGACCCCAAGTTTACCTTGACATCTTGGCGCTTCCCTGGTTGATACCTGGTTGATGGGGTTTTGGGAGTTCTTCTACTCCCCAAGCCCGGCCCGCGGCCAGGCTTGACTTGTGAGTGTTTGGTCCACCAGGCTGTTGCTTGGAGCGGCCCCTTGGCTGGGAATAATGATGTCCGACGCCCTAACGTTTAAGGAGCATAACCAAGCTAATATTGCGGCAGCCAGAAAAATGATAGGATGGATTACGAGAACTTTCAAATCCAGGGATCCCATCACAATGGTTGTACTCTTCAAATCACTTGTGTTGTCCCGTCTCGAGTACTGCTCAGTACTCACTTCCTCCTTCAGAGCAGGAGAGAGTGCTGAAATAGAGGGAATACAGAGAATATATACGGAATACACCCTATCGCACCCTATCTCAAGAACGGCGAAGGTTAAGGGATGAAATAGAAACAATTGAACTCAAGCTACATGAATCATACAAAACCCAGGAGAGGCAAAGAGAGCAAAATGCCATCTGTGAAATAGAGAAATCCTAAATATTTTTTCTCCTATGCAAAATCAAGATAAAAAACCACATCTAGTATCGGGCCCCTGCGAAACGGAGATGGAACTTTCACCGATGACAACAAAGAAATGAGCGAGTTACTGAGGAAGCAGTACGACTCTGTCTTCAGCGAGCCACTTAACACACTAAAGATTGATAACCCAAATGAATTTTTCATGGATATGATGCCAACACCAAATCATATATCAGACGTCACCCTATCCCCACTGGATTTTGAAGAAGCCATAAACAGTATGCCTATGTACCAGGTGCTGACGACAACACACTCGGGACAACCACATGCTCTGCCGTATTGGTGATATGCTAGTTAACCAACGCCCTCCCCCCCCCCTCCCTCCCTACACCCTCTTTCCCCTCCCCTCCCCTCCCCCGAAACGCCACCCTTTCCCTTCCCCTCACGCTGTCCTCCCCTCTCCCACGCCATCATTCCCCTCCTCGCCAATTCCCAGCCTACCACGCCCATCGCCAAAGCGATCCGCCCACAAGCGTTAATAATCACTTTATAGCGTGAGACGGTGTTTGTCAAGACTTTTAGTTGGGGGGAAGGGGGGGATGAGGGGGGGGACATGAGGGGGAGGGGGGGGGGACAAAAGGGGGAGGGGGGGGAGATGAAAGGGGTAAAGCGAGGGAGTTTAAGGTGGAGCTTGTCGATATCACCTTGATGTAGAGATCAACCCTCGAACCTCTGCCCCCCCCCCCCCACACACACAAAGGGTGTGGCAGGGGGTCGTCCTAACCTAACCCACCCGAGCCCAACACAACCTACACTATGGGCTAGAGAAGTGGTGTGTGGAGCCATGTGGTGGACGACCCGGGGACGCCTTGGCTAGCTGCCACCGGAGTCTTGTACAGGCTCTCTCACACCTTACCTCTTACTACATACAACTCCTCAGACACCCTTCACAACAAAACAACCACCATTACAACAGTCGCACCACTACAACACCAACCGCCACAAACACTGCAACAGAGTCACACTCTAAAACAACCAGCACTACAACCACAACCACAACCTTCACAACACCAACCACAACCAGTAAATTAAAAGAGCGGATCTTAAATTGACAAAACAAATTCCCCCTCATCCCCCCCCCCCCAAAGTGGAGTCACACCAAATAGGAGCCAACAAGATCACATTACAAAGGCTTTTAGGTAACCTGGTTGATGGGGTTCTGGGAGTTCTACTCCCCAAGCCCGGCCCGAGGCCAGGCTTGACTTGTTAGAGTTTGGTCCACCAGGCTGTTGCTTGGAGCGGCCCGCAGGCCCACATACCCACCACAGCCCGGTTGGTCCGGCAGTTTTTTTTTTTCTTTTTCTTTTTAGAAAACAATCTAGTTTCCTCTTGAAGATGTCCACGGTTGTTCCGGCAATATTTCTTATGCTCGCTGGGAGGACGTTGAACAACCGAGGACATCTGATGTTTATACAGTGTTCTCTGATTGTGCCTATGGCACCTCTGCTCTTCACTGGTTCTATTCTACATTTTCTTCCATATCGTTCACTCCAGTACGTTGTTATTTTACTGTGTAGATTTGGGACCTGACCCTCCAGTATCTTCCATGTATTTGGTATCTCTCTCGTCTCCTTTCTAGAGAGTACATTTGGAGAGCTTTGAGATGATCCCAATAATTTAGGTGCTTTATCTCGTCTATGTGTGCCGTATATGTTCTCTGTATTCCCTCTATTTCAGCAATCTCTCCTGCTCTGAAGGGGGAAGTGAGTACTGAGCAGTACTCGAGACGGGACAACACAAGTGACTTGAAGAGTACAACCATTGTGATGGGATCCCTGGATTTGAAAGTTCTCGTAATCTAGCCAATCCTTTTTCTGGCTGACGCAATATTTGCTTGGTTATGCTCCCTAAACGTTAGGTCGTCGAACATCATTATTCCCAAATGACATGCTGTTTACCTACTATGGGCAGATTCGATTGTGTTTTTTACCCTGTATTATGTTTCAGATCCTCATTTTTGCCGTACTTGAGTACCTGGAATTTATCTCTGTTAATCATCATATTATTTTCTGCTGCCCAATCGAAAACTTTTTTAATATTTGCTTGTAGTTTTTCAATGTCTTCAGCCGAGGTAATTTTCATGCTGATTTTTGTGTCATCTGCAAAGGATGACACGAAGCTGTGACGTGTATTCTTGTCTATATCTGATATTAGAATAAGGAACAGTAGCGATGCAAGGACTGTACCTTGAGGTACAGAGCTTTTAACTGTGCTTGGACTATTTTATTTGATTGACTGTTACTCTTTGTGTTCTGTTCGACAGGAAATTGAGTATCCAGCGTCCTACTTTACCAGTTATTCCCATTGACTTCATTTTGTGTGCAGTCACTCCATGGTTACATTTGTTGAATGCCTTTGCAAAGTGTGTATACTACATCTGCATTTTGCTTTTCTTCTAAAGTTTCTGTGATTTTGTCATAGTGGTTGAGTAACTGTGACAGACAGGATTTTCCCGCTCTAAATCCATGTTGTCCTGGGTTGTGTAGCTCATTATTTTCCATAAAACTAGAAATTTGATTCCTAATCACTCTTTCAAAAACTTTTATTATGTTTCTTGTTAGTGCAACTGATCTATAGTTTTTTGCCAAGGCTTTACTACCCCCCGTGTGCAGAGGAGCTATATCTGCAGATTTAAGTGCAGCTGGTATCTCCCGTGTATCCAGGCTCTTTCTCCAAATTACGCTGAGTGCTCTCGCTATTGGTACTTACATTTCTCTATGAATATTGAATTCAACGAGTCAGGCCCAGGAGCTGAGGGCATGGGCACGTTGTCAATTTTTCTTTCAAAGTCTTCCGAGTTCGTGTTAATATCCGTTATATTATCTGCAGCTTGAATGTTATTCATAAAGAAGCTGTCTGGGTCATCAACTTTCATGTTGTTTATTGGTGTGCTAAACCCTCACATAAGGTAAGATATCACATCAAGCGAAACCTGTACATCTCTTCACTGGATCAGCACTGAAACACTTCATGAGTTGTGAGACGCTACGAGGACACTATACAATAACAATAACATCTCACAAGGAACTCACAACAACGCCCTACTTCAAGGGGCTCCTAGACAATAACAACCTTGGGCCGTTTACCTGGAGCTTACCTGGAGAGGGCTTCAGGAGCTCTTCTACTGGAGAGGTACATGTAGGGTACCTAGAGTATACCTGAAGTATACCCGCTTGGTGTAGGCCGGGCTACTCCAAGCCCGGCCTTGTGAGAGCACTAAGGTCACACGACATAAAAATCTTTGAAAAAAGTGTGCTCAAAAATTAAGATCACAAATGCATGGAATCAGAGCGTCTCCATAACCCTGGACAACACGGGTTCAGAACAGGGCGCTCCTGCTTCTCACAATTGCTGGACCACTACCACATGATCTTAGCCGCCATGAAAGACAAGCAAAACACTGAAGTAATACACACTAACTTCACCAAAGTTTTAGACGGGTGACCATGGTGTTATTGCACATAAAATGGGCTCAAAGGAATCACTGGCGAAGCAGGAAGATGGATCTTTAACTTCTTAACGAACAGAACTCAAAGTGAAATAGTCAACAAAGTCAAATCCGGATCATCCGCCGGGGTGGGCTCAGTCCCCCAGGGCACTGCGGGGTGAGGAAGACTGTCCACCTTACCTGGTGACCGATTCCCGAACACGGTGCAATCATCAACCTCTGGGCTGCTGGGTTAGGTTAAGTTAGGTTAGGAGAAGCTAGGGTAGGCTAGGCTACGCTAGGCTAGGAAAGGCTAGGGTAGGTAGGATCCCTGCTTTACTCCCTCTACATCACTCTCGCCACACCTGTAATTTACCACACCTGCTATCACACACTCCACCCAATACACCTTCCTCAATAATGTATACATCATTTAATGGACGAGATTCTTCCGTGACGCTTGACGCTCACGAACCACTCACGCATGCACGCACTTAGGAAAACACTCGAACGTTTTTCACTGTGAAGCAGCAAATTGGCTGTCTGTCAGTTCTCCAGATACTGTCAGGAGAACACTGTCTTGATCAAGAGGAGATGGGCCAGGCAGGCAGGCAGGCTGGCGCAGGCAGGCAGGCAGGCAGGCAGGCAGGCAGGCAGGCAGGCAAGGCCAGGCAGGCAAGGCCAGGCAGGCAAGGCCAGGCAGGCAAGGCCAGGCAGGCAAGGCCAGGCAGGCAAGGCCAGGCAGGCAAGGCCAGGCAGGCAGGCAAGGCCAGGCAGGCAGGCAGGCAAGGCCAGGCAGGCAAGGCCAGGCAGGCAGGCAAGGCCAGGCAGGCAAGGCCAGGCAGGCAAGGCCAGGCAGGCAGGCAAGGCCAGGCAGGCAAGGCCAGGCAGGCAAGGCCAGGCAGGCAGGCATATGGAGAATACTCCTCTGGATGAAGAGTACGAGCCCGGCCTGAGGCCAGGCTCGACTTGTGATAACTTGGTCCACCAGGCTGTTGTTTGGAGCGGCCCGCAGGCCCACATATCCACCACAGCCCGGTTGGTCCGGCACTTCTTGCAAGAACCTCTCCTAGTGCCTCTTGAATATATCCACCTTCGTTCCGGCAATATTTCTAATGCTTGCTGGGAGGATGTTGAACAGTCGTGGGCCTCTGATGTTCAGACAGTGTTCTCTGATTGTGTCTATGGCACCTCTACTCCTCAATGGTTCTATTCTGCATTTCCATCAGTGTCTTTCATTCCAGTATGTTGTTATTCTACTGTGCAAATTTAACCTGGCCCTCCAGTAACTTCCATGTATATATTATTTGATACCTTTCTGGTCTCCTTTCCAACGAATACATTTTGCGAGGTTTGAGACGGTCCCAATAGTTTAGATGTTTTATCGTTTCTATGCGTGTCGAATATGTTCTTTGTATTGCTTCTAATTTAGAGATCTCTCCTGCTCTGAAAGAGGGAGTGAGTACCGAGCAATTGGATTTGAACATTTTCATAATCCATCCTATCATTTTCCTGGCCGCCGCTATATTTGCTCGGTTATGTTCACTGAATGTCAGGTCGTCAGACATCATAATTCCCAGATCTTTTACATGTTGCTTTCCTTCTATGAGTAGGTCTGAGTGTGTCCTGTACCCCGTGTTTCCTTCAAGTTCCTCGTTTCCACCTTACTTCAGTAGCTGGAACTTGTCACCGTTAAACATTATGTTATTTCCAGTTGCCCAATCGAAGACCATATTAATATCTGCCTATAGTTTTTCAGTGTCTTCTACAGTGGCAGTTTTCATGCTGATTTTTGTATGATCTGAGAAGAATGACACGAAGCTGTGACTATTATTTTTGTCTATATCCGTGGTAAGAATGAGAAATAGCAGCGGTGCAAGGACTGTGCCCTTGGGTACAGGGCTTTTCACTGCACTTGGCCTTTATCTTATTTGATTGTCAAACAGAATGCAGAGAGAACAGTCAAAGTTGAAAATCCAAAGCCCGACTTGACCCGTTAGGGCCAGGCAGGCAGGCAGGCAGGCAGGCATCTACCGACCTGTTCAAAACTCAACCTCAATCAATAAGCATCTGTGAACCTTCAGAGTGAGAGTCGACCAACGGGTTGAGAACGTTCTTCCTCCATTGTGTACCAATGCATTGTCTTGCCTCTAAATTTAATCTATCTTAGTCAATAGTGTCAACGGCACACGCAATTCAAACACAAACACACAAAAACATTAATAAACAGAATCTCACAAACACAACTATGTCTTCTATCCCAATTTACCCAATTTAAATTTACCCAATTTAATTTTTTTTTTCGATGTCCACTGAAAATTGTGTCGATATCTGGTTGAAGTTTACTGTCCAGCATCTTAGGAACCTCTCGAGCCCTAACATCCTCGATCAGCGACACTAACCACCCACCATGGTTGTTGGTCTTGTCAACCAGATTTAGGTATCCGTCCACTACAAGACGCAACCAAACTGAGGCTTGTAACCTCCTTCACGTCTCATACGAAAATGCAAAAGACAAAGGTGCGGGAATTGAGGCCGCAAGCGTCCGAGAGATCTGGTGCTACGCTCTGTATGATGATTTAGAACCCGACTGATGTGATCATGTGCACACTTCACCCTCTCTCTCTCTCTGGTGTCAGTCCGCTCCCCGCGGCTCTAAGCTTGCTGAACCCGGGCGACTGTGTCGAGACGTTGGGGCGGTACACATGAAGGAAAAGTTGTAGAGATGTGGAATCTAAGTGAGAGTTATGACAGCTGCCGCCTGTGTTTACACCAGACCTCCAGACACTGGCAGGGGGGTGGATGGGGAGGCGAGAGACGGTGAAGGGGGGAAGGGAAGATGGGGGAGGATGGAAGGGAAGATATGGGGGAAGATGGGCGAGACAGCATTATAAAATCTCGAAGCAGGTAATAGGATAATTTAAACGATAAAATGATTTTATTTCAATGACTGTAACGGCTAGAATTATTAAATTAACAATTCTAATATTGTTCTTGTAGATCAATCTAAATATAAACATACAACGCCATGGTGGGACAACGTGCGCCCAAGTGTAGAGGTTTGAGAGACGACCCGAGCCAGAGTCAAGACGATTAGGCTATCACAGGTCAAGGGAACCTTAGAGAAGGAACCGCAGGGATATGATCACAACACACAAGATATTATGGCAAACAACGAGCCCTCTTCATTGTCAAGCCTGGCGGGGCTTGGATAGAACACCCCCCCCCCCCCAGAACACACTCCAGGTTACGACAGGTGAAATCAGGAAACACAAACGAGTCATTTAAAGAAAGAACTTCAGTGCAAGGTTTCCGTGCAAGTGGGGAAGTTCGACAAAGAAGCAACTGGAGCTAACTCGACAAGTAGTTTACAATTGAAATAAGTTTATTGAGGTATAAATACACACAAATGGATGAGGTAGCTCAAGCTATTCTCACCCCGTTCAGTACAACGTGTTCATATATATATATATATATATATATATATATATATATATATATATATATATATATATATATATATATATATATATATATATTTATATATATATATATATATATTTATATATATATATTGATGTATACTGGCAGCAGGTTTTCTTTCAAACATGTTTCATTGAATATGACCGCATATTCTGTATTTATTATTTTCTGGTTTAGGGCTTCTATCCCTCTAACTATTTTCTTAGCATCAGGGCTTAATTGAAATAGGAGTTCTCCAAAACTCATTTTCGTACTTTTAAGGTGAAGAAAAGAAGTGATTTACTATAGAGTGTATTACGCTTATTTGTATAATTTGCACGACGTTTCGAACCTCCATGGTTCATTCTCAAGTGAACAGATCTTACAATACTAGTTGATTTTATACCCGCATTAGGTCAGGTGATAATACAATGAAGGTGAAAACATGGGGGGATACATAAGGGATAAACATAGGGGCTGCAGAAGGCTTATTGGCCCATACGAGGCATCTCCTATCTAAACACAAAGATTAATCCAGTGTAATTGGCCAATTACATAGAGTATGAACATCATACTCTCTGACCAAACTAAGTTCCAAAGGGTAACGAAGGACACTACAGCCGAATTAAAAGCAAAGGTCAACAAACTGATCGAAACTGTGAACGCCAAGAAATCCGGACTCCACCTGCCAAAGATCATTGGGGAATATAAACCTGGATATGCGTATGGAAATGTCAAGACGCACAAGCCTGGAAACCCACTTCGGCCAATCATTAGCCAGATACCCACACCCACGTACAGACTGGCGAAGCGACTCAACGGCCTGCTGACTCCTTATGTTCCTTGCGCCTTCAGCCTGAAGTCTCCAAAGGAATTTGTGGACTTACTGCGGGGCGCACGGGCCACAGGGATAAGAGCCTCGTTGGACGTAGAATCGCTGTTTACCAACGTACCTGTGGACGAGACAATCGGAATGATAGCCGACAGAGTGTATCGTGATCCAGCCTGTACTCCTCTTGACATGCCAGAAAGTATTCTGAGGAAACTACTCCAAGCTTGTACTAAAGAGGCACCCTTCTTGAGCCCGGATGGGCACATGTATAAGCAAGTAGATGGGGTCGCCATGGGTTCTCCCCTAGGTGTCCTGTTTGCAAACTTCTACATGGGTACCATCGAGCAAAAAGTCTTAGTCGACATGAACTTGAAACCGGCCATATACTGCAGGTATGTTGACGACATTTTTACACAGGTACCTGCTGTCAGACATCTGCAGGAGCTGAAGGAGGCATTTGAGCAGAGTTCTGTGCTGCGTTTCACTTACGAGACGGAAAAGGATGGGAAGCTGCCTTTTCTAGATGTAACAGTCATGGAAAAGGGCGGAGGTTTCCACACTGCAGTCTACACAAAGGAAACAAACATAGGAATGTGCCTAAATGCCAACAGCGACTGCCCTGACAGGTACAAGAGGAGTGTTGTTAACGCATACGTCGACCGTGCTCTCAGCCACAGCTCAGAATGGAAGCAAGTCGACGAAGAACTCTGTAGGGTAAGGCAGGTCCTAGTCAATAACGGCTTCTCCAATGGTTTCATCGAAGACATCATAAGAAGGAAAGTGAAAAGCCATGCAACCTCCGAAGAGACAACTAACACAACACCTATACCCCCTATTAGACTATTTTACAGGAACTTCTTTTCCACAGCTCATAAAACAGAGGAAAGGGTCCTGAAAGATATTGTTAATAGAAACGTTATCCCTACAGACAAAAATCAGAGGATACAACTGACGATTTACTATAAAACCAGAAAAACGGCCAGCCTACTCATGAGAAACTCTCCAGACACAAAACAGAACGCTTTAAAAGAGACTAACGTCGTCTATGCCTTCAAATGCCCACTTGGGGACTGTAAGCTCCAAAAAACCCAGTATATAGGCAAGACAACAACATCTCTTTCTAGGCGTTTAACGATGCATAAACAACAGGGCTCCATTAAGGAACATATAATCTCTTCCCATAACCAAACCATCGCCAGAGAAATCCTAGTAAACAACACAGAAATCATCGATAGATACAGCGATAGCAGGCGGCTTGACGTTTGCGAGGCACTACACATCAAGAAGTCAACACCAGCAATCAACAGCCAATTATTGCACAACTATATTCTACCCACCTCAAGACTCCGCTCCAATATAGAAGCATCAAGAAATATGGACCAATAGGCTTTCTACAAACACTTCTATTCAATACCCATTGTTTCTGTTCTGTCTTGTGTTGATACTTTTAATACCCTATTAATATCCCCTAGTGTTCTGTCTTGTGTTAATGCCACATCACCCTTCCCACCTCACTCAAATGTAATGCCACATCACCCTTCCCACCTCACTCAAATGTAGATATAAAATCAGGGAAACGCAAGTTCTAATCAGTTGTGTATTTGTGAAGTCTTTGAAAATGTAATAAGTTTTACGAAACGCGCCCGTGTCGCGTCAGACTAGAAATAAAAATGAATTTTGGAGAAGTGATTTTTGATTTACCTCCAACAGTGAAGCGTAATGTACGAAAGATTGAGAAAATTCGTGTTAGAATTATTAATCTTACTTTTTCGGTCATATTTAATAATATATATATATATATATATATATATATATATATATATATATATATATATATATATATATATATATATATACATACACACACACACACATACACACACATCACAAACAATAAGCATATTACCGAACATTGAGTGATAAGCATGCAGCATGTTACTAAACGTACACACAAATTGATGTGTGTAATCACCAGTTGATTGACAGTTGACAGGCGGAACCAAAGAGCCAGAGCTCAACCCCCACAAGCACAACTAGGTGAGTACAAATATTTTTATGACTAGATACACAGGCAATTTTCAATAAATATTCAGACAATTCAACAAGGTTACAACCTTGGTACAAAATTCTTATATCTCTCTAGAATATCATCAATCTTTCCGTTGTGACACATCCAGGCTATTTGTTCAGGAACAGTCTCAGTGTTTGTGTATACATTAATCAACGGACACTCGAGAACATAATGGGTGAGGGTGCGAGACCTTTAACATACCGAGCGCAGGCGGGAGAGAGAGAAAGAATAATTTACACGTGGAAAATAGTAGAGGGGCTGGTCTCAAACCTGTACACAGACATAACACCACATGAGGCCACAAGGCATGGCAGGATGTGCAGAATACCCCGTTGAAGAGCAGAGGTGCAACAGGTACTCTGAGAGAGAACTATCAACATCAGAGGCCCGAGACTGTTCAACACGCTTCCACTACACATAAGGGGCATAACTGGCCGACCCCTCACAGTGTTCAAGAGAGAACTGGATAACACCTCTAAAGGATACCTGATCAACCAGGCTGTGACCCATACGTCAGGCTGCGAACAGCCGCGTCCATCAGCCTGGTTGACCAGTCCAGCAACGAGGAGGCCTGGTCGAGGACCGGGCCGCATGGACGCTAAGCCCCGAAATCATCTCAAGGTAAGGTAACCACATAGTTTACACTTGGTGTCATTGTCATTACCACCTGTTCCATATTGCCAGTAATATTTGTACCCAAGCCTGAGCCGCATGCGCACAGTCACTCCACGCATTTCAGGCTGATAGGGAATGTTCTTTATGTTCTTGAGTGGTGCAGTTCAGCGCCACTCAAAGAGTGCCTCAGAGGACTCCTGACGGGGCCACGTCCGAGCACACTCGCCGAGGTGACGCTACCCGCCAGCAGACCTTCAGCCAGGGCGGCTACCTCACCCATAGCGGCAGCAGACCTTTGGCCAGGGAGGCTTCCTCACCCATAGTGACAGCCGACCTTCGGCCAGGGAGGCTACCTCACCCATAGCGGCAGCAGACCTTTGGCCAGGGAGGCTTCCTCACCCATAGCGGCAGCAGACCTTTGGCCAGGGAGGCTTCCTCACCCATAGCGGCAGTAGACCTTCGGCCAGGGAGGCTTCCTCACCCATAGCGGCAGCAGACCTTCGGCCAGGGAGGCTTCCTCACCCATAGCGGCAGCAGACCTTCGGCCAGGGAGGCTTCCTCACCCATAGCGGCAGCAGACCTTTGGCCAGGGAGGCTTCCTCACCCATAGCGGCAGCAGACCTTTGGCCAGGGAGGCTTCCTCACCCATAGCGGCAGTAGACCTTTGGCCAGGGAGGCTTCCTCACCCATAGCGGCAGCAGACCTTCGGCCAGGGAGGCTTCCTCACCCATAGCGGCAGCCGACCTTTGGCCAGGGAGGCTTCCTCACCCATAGCGGCAGCAGACCTTTGGCCAGGGAGGCTTCCTCACCCATAGCGGCAGCAGACCCGCGCCAAGAGGCCCTCCCACCACCCACCAGATCATCTCTGGTTGTCTGACCCCCGCCAGGACGTCGGGCAAGAAGCCAGCCATCGCGCGGAAGGATCAGGTTGGTTTCATCTTTAATGTCTTCTCCAACACGTGTGTGTGACTACGATTTCACTGGCCTATGCCTACCTAAGCCTACACACTCGTGCAAATAAACCTTCAATACAGTCAACCCAATGACCGATGACGGAAAATTTACTTTTTGGGTCTGTACTTCCAAAGTACTCCTGATCCTATACTGCCACTAGTGTGAGGGGGGGGGAGGACCCCCACTAGTGTGAGGGGGGGGGAGGACCCCCACTAGTGTGAGGGGGGGAGGAGGACCCCCACTAGTGTGAGGGGGGAGGACCCCCACTAGTGTGAGGGGGGAGGAGGACCCCCACTAGTGTGAGGGGGGAGGAGGACCCCCACTAGTGTGAGGGGGGAGGACCCCCACTAGTGTGAGGGGGGAGGAGGACCCCCACTAGTGTGAGGGGGGAGGACCCCCACTAGTGTGAGGGGGGGAGGAGAACCCCCACTAGTGTGAGGGGGGGGAGGAGAACCCCCACTAGTGTGAGGGGGGAGGAGGAACCCCACTAGTGTGAGGGGGGAGGAGGACCCCCACTAGCGTGAGGTGGGGGGAGGAGGACCCCCACTTGTGTGAGGGGGGGGAGGAGGACCCCCACTAGTGTGAGGGGGGGAGGAGGACCCCCACTAGTGTGAGGGGGGGAGGAGGACCCCCACTAGTGTGAGGGGGGGAGGAGGACCCCCACTAGTGTGAGGGGGGAAGGAGGACCCCCACTAGTGTGAGGGGGGAAGGAGGACCCCCACTAGTGTGAGGGGGGGAGGAGGACCCCCACTAGTGTGAGGGGGGAGGAGGACCCCCACTAGTGTGAGGGGGGAAGAAGACTCCCACTAGTGTGAGGGGGTGGGAGAGGACCCCCACTAGTGTGAGGGGGTGGGGGAGGACCCCCACTAGTGTGAGGGGGTGGGGGAGGACCCCCACTAGTGTGAGGGGGGTGGGGGAGGACCCCCACTAGTGTGAGGGGGTGGGGGAGGACCCCCACTAGTGTGAGGGGGGTGGGGGAGGACCCCCACTAGTGTAAGGGGGTGGGGGAGGACCCCACTAGTGTGAGGGGGTGGGGGAGGACCCCCACTAGTGTAAGGGGGTGGGGGAGGATCCCACTAGTGTAAGGGGGTGGGGGAGGACCCCCACTAGTGTAAGGGGGTGGGGGAGGACCCCCACTAGTGTGAGGGGGGAGGAGGACCCCCACTAGTGTAAGGGGGTGGGGGAGGACCCCCACTAGTGTGAAGTATTAGAGAAGCAAAAACTTCCTCCAAATATACACTCTCCAGACGGGACACTAACTCAAAAATTTTGAAATCATTTAACATCTTTGGGCAGAAATAACAAATAAATCCGGGGATCTCGCTTTATGGAACTTTAAATCTTTGTCAAACTTTCCAGAGGGATCTTAATCGTCCAATCACCCAAACTTTCCTGCATCTTAAATCTTCCATTTCGCCACAAACATTTCCGGATCTCAACCCCCTTGCAATCCATAAAAAAAAAATCCCCAAGAATTAAAATCTCCAAGTTACCTGGGCTTGAATGGACCAAAATTATGCCGTAAGTCAAAGTTTCCAGCGACTCAAATGTCTTTTCCAGTTAGCCTAGGCTTCCAGACTCGAGGATTTAGTGTGGTAAGCGGAGCGTGGGCCTGCCAGGCGGCCATCTTCCAGGCGGGGAGATCCTGGAAGCCGCGACGTCTCCCTCGGCAACACCATCACGCGGGCACCATCAATAAACTCCAGTGCAGACTTATACATCTTATT
Source organism: Procambarus clarkii (assembly GCF_020424385.1). NCBI lineage: Eukaryota > Metazoa > Arthropoda > Malacostraca > Decapoda > Cambaridae > Procambarus > Procambarus clarkii. The sequence continues at coordinate 38,902 of NW_025569127.1, forward strand.
TATCTAACCCGTTGGAACACAAGGCTATCCCACACCCAGCCATCGAGGCCATCCACACGCGGGAAGAGGCGGAAATCTGGACCTTACGGGGGTCTGGAGGCCACGACAGCATTTCATCGCCCATATATAAATCTTATTCGAGACTTGTGATTGGAGTTTCAGGCCCCTGGAATTTCTCAAGATAACTCGCTGAACCCGAAGATAATATCAAGACGAACCATACCGTTTCCTCCCCCCAGGCATGATGGACACCACATGCGTGTCTCGCATATCACTCCGCACCTCCATCTTCAATTTTAATAAAGAATTGAAGATTCAAGTTTTGATATTTGCGTTCTTATATTTTTTTGGGTTGTCACTGTTACCATACTCTTGTGTGTGTGTGTGTGTACACTCACCTAGTTGTGCTTGCGGGGGTTGAGCTCTGATCTTTCGGCTCGCTTCTCAACTGTCAATCGATCAACTGTTACTAACTAATGTTTTTTTTTTCCCAACACACACCCAGGAAGCAGCTCCGTAACAGCTCTCTAACTCCCAGGTACCTATTTACTGCTAGGTAACAAGGGCATCAGGGGTGAAAAAAACTTTGCCAATTTGTTTCTGCCTGGTCCGGGAATCGAACCCGGGCCACAGAATTACGAGTACAGCGCGCTGTCCGCTCAGCTACCAGACCCCTGTCTGTCTATCCTCATTGACGACGAGTATTTTGTGAGGAGCTGTGAGTTACTCACACGCCTTGGTACAATGCCTCAATTTTGTCCTCTTCCTCCTGCTTCCTGTCGTCATCTCTCCTCTACCGCTTGCTCCCTCTCCTCTCTTTACACCATCATTTTTCCGCATCCAACTTTTGTTCCTCGCCCTCACAATCTACCTCGTACCTCACACAGTCCACATACGCGGCTGCTCGCAGCCTGACGCATGAGTCACAGCCTGGTTGATCAGGTATCCTTTGGAGGTGTTTATCCAGTTCTCTCTTGAACACTGTGAGGGGTCGGCCAGTTATGCCCCTTATGTGTAGTGGAAGCGTATTGAACAGTCTCGGGCCTCTGATGTTGATAGAGTTCTCTCTCAGAGTACCTGTTGCACCTCTGCTCTTCAACGGGGGTATTCTGCACATCCTGCCATGTCTTCTGGTCTCATGTGAGGTTATTTCTGTGTACAGGTTTGGGACCAGCTCCTCTACTATTTTCCACGGTTTTCTGTAAACCGAATTCTCGGGCACGTTGAAATAGCTTTCGAATTCCACATTTCATATTATTGTCAATAATACACCGTATTAACGTAAGCAAACGTAATGAAACCTAACCTACCCACGGATAGAGTAGATAATAGCAGTACTTATGTAGTTCATAATCCATTCCCGTGAGCGGATCTCCTCCCTGAAGACGTGTTGCTCTTTCCCCCCACCATCGACCAGGAGGCCTGGTGATGACCGGGCCGCGGGGACGCTAAGCCCCGGAACGACTCCAAGGTAAACCTGTCTTTGCTCCCTCCATGACACCACTGTTACGAATCTCACTAGGATTCTGCCATTACTCTTGATTCTCATATTACTTTATTGTCTTGTTCTTTAATATAGCATCCAGTTGTATGATATAAGATTTGTATGTTATATATATATATATTATAGCATGCTGTTGTGTGCCTGAGTTACATTATATTGTATAAGGCTTTTGGGTTAGATTTCTCATGTAGTTTCTCCGTGTGGGCGGTTGACCATATTTGGATATGGCCAGTGTGGGAACATTGTTGTCAATCGAGTGTTTATAGTTTTACATTGAGTTATTCCCATATTTGGTTGCCGTATTATTGTATGGAATGTTGTACCAGTGTTTACTACTCTTTAGTTTGACAATGTTTTGAATATTAGTGCTGCATTTTGTTATTCGAATTTCCACAATGTTTATGTGGACGTTTAGTTGATTTTTTGGTAGACGCTTGGCCTGCGGACCAAGGCGCGGGCAGAAGCGTGGCGGCTGTTATCGAGAGGAGACATGTTTTAAGTCACTGGTCACTGTTATTTTAGCCCATATAAATGTTAATTATCTGGTTAGATGATATGAGTATTACTATTGATTAATCCATGTTCTGGTGATATTGCTCATGTCTCAATAATTAATTTCATTCTATGATATTGCATGCTGAAGAATATTTCTGGCTATTATTTATACATTTAAGTGTTATTAAGTTTGTCCCCCTTAGCATAAATATATTGTTCTCCATTTTATGCAGTGATGTATCTATACCCCTAGACAGTTGTGGGCGAGGCTGATTTATTATCCTTTTTATTGCACTGCGGGAGGGGGGGGGGGGGGGAGAAGAACCTTATTTAGTCTCAAGGGTGGTAACAACCACCTCCCCCCGCCCTCCATGACACCCCCTCCCCCCGCCCTCCATGACACCACCTCCCCCCGCCCTCCATGACACCCCCTCCCCCCGCCCTCCATGACACCCCCTCCCCCCGCCCTCCATGACACCCCCTCCCCCCGCCCTCCATGACACCACCTCCCCCCGCCCTCCATGACACCCCCTCCCCCCCGCCCTCCATGACACCCCCTCCCCCCGCCCTCCATGACACCACCTCCCCCTCCCAAGACACCCCCTCCCCCCGCCCTCCATGACACCACCTCCCCCCGCCCTCCATGACACCCCCTCCCCCCGCCCTCCATGACACCCCCTCCCCCCGCCCTCCATGACACCCCCTCCCCCCGCCCTCCATGACACCCCCTCCCCCCGCCCTCCATGACACCCCCTCCCCCCGCCCTCCATGACACCCCCTCCCCCCGCCCTCCATGACACCCCCTCCCCCCGCCCTCCATGACACCCCCTCCCCCCGCCCTCCATGACACCACCTCCCCCCGCCCTCCATGACACCCCCTCCCCCCGCCCTCCATGACACCCCCTCCCCCCGCCCTCCATGACACCACCTCCCCCCGCCCTCCATGACACCACCTCCCCCCGCCCTCCATGACACCCCCTCCCCCCGCCCTCCATGACACCACCTCCCCCCGCCCTCCATGACACCACCTCCCCCCGCCCTCCATGACACCACCTCCCCCCGCCCTCCATGACACTACCTCCCCCCGCCCTCCATGACACTACCTCCCCCCGCCCTCCATGACACCACCTCCCCCCGCCCTCCATGACACCACCTCCCCCCGCCCTCCATCACACCACCTCCCCCCCGCCCTCCATGACACCACCTCCCCCCGCCCTCCATGACACCACCTCCCCCCGCCCTCCATGACATCCCCCTCCCCCCGCCCTCCATGACACCACCTCCCCCCCCCCTCCAGCGTGTATCGGGTTGACCCCGCCGGGTATTTCCGGCTCACCCCACCACAAGAACCTTACATTAGTGACCTTGCCGGAAACAATACCCCCCCTCTTAACTACCACTATTACCACCCCCTGCTACCTGATCACCACCACCACCACCACCACCACCACACCACCACCACTCCACTTGTCCCATTTGCCTCATTTAAAAGCGACTATGCAACCTTCGAGACTCTCTCATTCACTGTCAACATAACATGCAAATAGAAAAAAACTGAGGAGCTATTGGGCCACACACGAGGCCACATATTGTAAACACCCCCCCCCCTCACCCTCTCTCCCTCCCTCTCCTCCTCTCTCTCTCTCTCTCTCTGGAGAGAGAGAGAGAGACACACAGACAGACAGACAGAGAGAGAGAGACAGAGAGAGCGAGAGAGACACAGACAGACAGACAGAGAGAGAGAGACAGAGAGAGCGAGAGAGACAAAGACAGACAGACAGAGAGAGAGACAGAGAGAGCGAGAGAGAAACAGACAGACAGGAGAGAGCTGGCTATCTCCCCCAATGTTGCAGCTCCCTCTGGCTACAACATGGGGGGTCCGCTGCAGCTTGCAAAGCTTGAGTCTGTATTCTCTGGGCGCATTGGTGTAATTATTTCTTATCAACGAAGACCAGCTACGGGTTGGCCCCCACATCACGCCCCAGGCCCCCACATCAAGCTCCAGGCCGCCACATCAAGCCCCAGGGCCCCTCACATCAAGCCCCAGGCCCCTCACATCAAGCCCCAGGCCCCTCACATCAAGCCCCAGGGCCACCACATCAAGCCCCAGGCCCCCACATAAAGCCTCAGGGACACGACATCAAGCCCCAGGCCCCTCACATCAAGCCCCAGGCCCCTCACATCAAGCCCGAGGCCCTCACATCAAGCCCCAAGGCCCCCACATCAAGCCCCAGGCCCCCTCACATCAAGCCTCAGGGCCCCTCACATCAAGCCTCAGGGCCACCACATTAAGCCTCAGGGCCGCAACACCAAGCCCTAGGCCGCCACATCAAGCCTCACGACCGCCACATCAAGCCTCAGGACCACCACATTAAGCCTCAGGACCGCCACATCAAGCCTCAGGACCGCCACTTCAAGCCTCAGGGCCGCAACACCAAGCCCTAGGCCGCCACATCAAGCCTCAGGGCCACCGCATCAAGCCTCAGGGCCGCCGCATCAAGCCTCAGGGCCGCCGCATCAAGCCTCAGGGCCGCCGCATCAAGCCTCAGGGCCGCCACATCAAGCCCTAGGCCGCCACATCAAGCCTCAGGGCCACCGCATCAAGCCTCAGGGCCGCCGCATCAAGTCTCAGGGCCGCCACATCAAGCCTCACGGCCGCCACATCAAGCCTCAGGGCCGCCACATCAAGCCTCAGGGCAACCACATCAAGCCTCAGGGCCGCCACATCAAGCCTCAGGGCCGCCACATCAAGCCTCACGGCCGCCACATCAAGCCTCACGGCCGCCACATCACGCCTCACGGCCGCCACATGAAGCCCCAGGCCGCCACATGAAGCCCCAGGCCGCCACATCAAGCCTCATGGCCGCCACATCACGCCTCATGGCCGCCACATCAAGCCTCAGGGCCGTCACATCAAGCCTCAGGGCCGCCACATCAAGCCTCAGGGCCGCCACATCAAGCCTCAGGGCCGCCACATCAAGCCTCAGGGCCGCCACATCAAGCCTCAGGGCCGCCACATCAAGCCTCACGGCCGCCACATCAAGCCTCACGGCCGCCACATCAAGCCTCAGGGCCGCCACATCAAGCCTCACGGCCGCCACATCACGCCTCACGGCCGCCACATCAAGCCTCAGGGCCGCCACATCAAGCCTCAGGGCCGCCACATCAAGCCTCAGGGCCGCCACATCAAGCCTCAGGGCCGCCACATCAAGCCTCAGGGCCGCCACATCATGCCTCACGGCCGCCACATCAAGCCTCACGGCCGCCACATCAAGCCTCAGGGCCGCCACATCAAGCCTCAGGGCCGCCACATCAAGCCTCAGGGCCGCCACATCAAGCCTCAGGGCCGCCACATCAAGCCTCAGGGCCGCCACATCAAGCCTCAGGGCCGCCACATCAAGCCTCACGGCCGCCACATCAAGCCTCACGGCCGCCACATCAAGCCTCACGGCCGCCACATCAAGCCTCACGGCCGCCACATCAAGCCTCACGGCCGCCACATCAAGCCTCAGGGCCGCCACATCAAGCCTCAGGGCAGCCACATCAAGCCTCAGGGCCGCCACATCAAGCCTCAGGGCCGCCACATCAAGCCTCAGGGCCGCCACATCAAGCCTCACGGCCGCCACATCACGCCTCACGGCCGCCACATGAAGCCCCAGGCCGCCACATGAAGCCCCAGGCCGCCACATGAAGCCCCAGGCCGCCACATGAAGCCCCAGGCCGCCACATGAAGCCCCAGGCCGCCACATCACGCCTCATGGCCGCCACATCACGCCTCATGGCCGCCACATCAAGCCTCATGGCCGCCACATCAAGCCTCAGGGCCGCCACATCAAGCCTCAGGGCCGCCACATCAAGCCTCACGGCCGCCACATCAAGCCTCAGGGCCGCCACATCAAGCCTCAGGGCCGCCACATCAAGCCTCAGGGCCGCCACATCAAGCCTCAGGGCCGCCACATCAAGCCTCAGGGCCGCCACATCAAGCCTCAGGGCCGCCACATCAAGCCTCAGGGCCGCCACATCAAGCCTCAGGGCCGCCACATCAAGCCTCAGGGCCGCCACATCAAGCCTCAGGGCCGCCACATCAAGCCTCAGGGCCGCCACATCAAGCCTCATGGCCGCCACATCAAGCCTCATGGCCGCCACATGAAGCCTCATGGCCGCCACATGAAGCCTCACGGCCGCCACATCAAGCCTCACGGCCGCCACATCAAGCCTCAGGGCCGCCACATCAAGCCTCAGGGCCGCCACATCAAGCCTCAGGGCCGCCACATCAAGCCTCAGGGCCGCCACATCAAGCCTCAGGGCCGCCACATCAAGCCTCAGGGCCGCCACATCAAGCCTCAGGGCCGCCACATCAAGCCCCAGGGCCGCCACATCAAGCCTCAGGGCCGCCACATGAAGCCTCAGGGCCGCCACATCACGCCTCATGGCCGCCACATGAAGCCCCAGGGCCGCCACATCAAGCCTCAGGGCCGCCACATCAAGCCTCAGGGCCGCCACATCAAGCCCCAGGGCCGCCACATCAAGCCTCAGGGCCGCCACATCAAGCCTCAGGGCCGCCACATCAAGCCTCAGGGCCGCCACATCAAGCCTCAGGGCCGCCACATCAAGCCTCATGGCCGCCACATGAAGCCTCACGGCCGCCACATCAAGCCTCACGGCCGCCACATCAAGCCTCACGGCCGCCACATCAAGCCTCAGGGCCGCCACATCAAGCCTCAGGGCCGCCACATCAAGCCTCAGGGCCGCCATATCAAGCCTCAGGGCCGCCACATCAAGCCTCAGGGCCGCCACATCAAGCCTCAGGGCCGCCACATCAAGCCCCAGGGCCGCCACATCAAGCCTCAGGGTCGCCACATGAAGCCTCAGGGCCGCCACATCACGCCTCATGGCCGCCACATGAAGCCCCAGGTCCCACAACTTAAATAAGCTTGTAATCTTTGTCTTAAGATTATTCTCATTCTTTCCACTCTCCCTCCCCCCTACTCCCTAAACCCTTTACCTTTCGTTTACCTTCCGCTGATTCCGAGGATCAACGTCCCCGCGGCCCGGGCTCCGACCAGACCTCCCGGATGATGATGGACTGGTCAACCAGGCTGTTGGATGCGGCTGCTTGCAGCCTGACATATGAATCACAGCCTGGCTGATCAGGTATCCAGTCCTAAGTGTACATTCTTATTTAATTATTATAAAACTATTAAACCTGTACAACAGAGTAGAAGTTTACAAATTGTTTTAGTCGGTCCCAATAGTTTAGATGTTTTACTGAGTGGATTCTAGCAGTAAAGGATCTCTGCATGCTCTCCAGGTCAACAATTTCTCCAGCTTTGAAAGGGGCTGTCATTGTGCAGCAGTACTCCACTCTAGAGAGCACTAGCGTCTTCAAGCAACCTGTTAAAAAAATAACGTCCTCTTAAAAATAACGTCGCCTTTGGCCGTTTGCCCGTATGGCCGAAAATGGACGTAATTTGAAAATGAAAAAAAGTGATTTTTTTTTCAACAACAGTAAGTTAAGGGTCCTCTGATAGGTTAGGTGGGCAGGAAATTCTCATAAAGTTTCAAAACGTTATGAAAAACGTGAATTGAAAGTTCCCTCTTCTAACCTTGCAGAGTAGGCCGGACGACTTAAACAGAAAACGGGACAGAACGTCACTTTTGTGAGTCGATTTCATTTCAAATTACGTCTAAATTTGGCCATAGTGCGCATACGAGCCAAAAGTGACGTTATTTTTAAGAGGACGGGTTGCTTGAAGAGAGCACTAGCGTCTTGAGTATCATCATTGGTACAGCATCTCTAGTGTGGAAGGTTCGTGTTATCCAACCTGTCATTTTTCTTGCAGTTGTGACGGCTACTTTAGCTCAATTCGGGTCTCCCGAGGTCAGTCACCCGCGTCAGTCACCCGCGTCAGTCACCCGCGTCAGTCACCCGCGTCAGTCACCCGCGTCAGTCACCCGCGTCAGTCACCCGCGTCAGTCACCCGCGTCAGTCACCCGCGTCAGTCACCCGCGTCAGTCACCCGCGTCAGTCACCCGCGTCAGTCACCCGCGTCAGTCACCCGCGTCAGTCACCCGCGTCAGTCACCCGCGTCAGTCACCCGCGTCAGTCACCCGCGTCAGTCACCCGCGTCAGTCACCCGCGTCAGTCACCCGCGTCAGTCACCCGCGTCAGTCACCCGCGTCAGTCACCCGCGTCAGTCACCCGCGTCAGTCACCCGCGTCAGTCACCCGCGTCTCTCGTCCCCAGATAGTCATTCCCAGGCTGGATGTACCCCTCCTTTTTTTTCTTTTTGTTTGGGGGGGGGGGAGTTAAGAGGATGGAGAGGCATAGGTGAAGGGAAGTCTATAAGTGGGAAATACAGTGAGTTATGAAAGCAGGCGGGCTGTCCGCCTTGATGACCCCCCCCCCCCCTCCAGGGCCAGATTTACCCCAACCCCTGACCCCCACAAGGGCCGGACTTCTCCTCTCCAGGACCGGACTCTTAACTAGTCGACGGATCTGTCCTAACCACTTGGGCTGGCCGGGGGCCAGATTCACGAAAGCACTTACGCAAGTACTTACGAACGTGTACATCTTTCCTCAATGTTTGACGACTTTGGTTACATTTATTAAACAGATTACAACCATGAAAACTTGCCAATCAACTGTTGTTGTTGTTATAAACAGCCTCTTGGTGCTTCGGGGCTCATTAACTGTTTAATAATTGGAAACAAAGCCGCCAAAGATTGAGAAAAGATGAACAGGTTCGTAAGTGCTTGCGTAAGTGCTTTCGTGAATCTGGCCCCGGGAGAGCGCCGATCTCGCATCATGCAGGTCGGCGTTCAATCCCCGACCGTCCAAGTGCTTGGGCAAAATTCCTTCCCCCCCCCACCCCCTCCGTCCCATCCCAAATCCTGACCCCCCTTCCAAGTCGTAATGGCTCGTCGTTTCCGCTTCCAAGACTGCAGGACCGGACCCCCTCCCCCCCCCCCACCAACAGAAGCGTCCCAAACAGTTTGGACATCTCCATAGCAGTTAGTTCCGCCACACCCATCATCCACCATCTTTGTATCCAGCCTCCCACAATCCTTCCCCCCCCCTACTGCCTCCGTCCCCCCCCCCCAACATCTCTCCCATCACCGCTGAGAATGGTCCAGCCACACGAGGGAGGGAGGGGGGGTATCCACCCCCCCCTCCCTCAATATTCAGGGGCGTCGCAATCCTTTAACTTGAAAATTGTGGGAGCAGGACGAAGTGGGGCCATGGGGTGAAGATGGGGGCCATGGGGTGAAGATGGGGGGCCGAGGTGAAGGTGGGGGCCATGGGGTGAAGATGGGGGCCATGGGGTGAAGATGGGGGCCATGGGGTGAAGATGGGGGGGCCGAGGTGAAGGTGGGGGCCATGGGGTGAAGATGGGGGCCATGGGGTGAAGATGGGGGCCATGGGGTGAAGGTGGGGGCCATGGGGTGAAGATGGGGGCCATGGGGTGAAGGTGGGGGCCATGGGGTGAAGATGGGGGCCATGGGGTGAAGATGGGGGGCCGAGGTGAAGGTGGGGGCCATGGGGTGAAGGTGGGGGCCATGGGGTGAAGATGGGGGCCATGGGGTGAAGATTGGGGCCATGGGGTGAAGATGGGGTGAAGGTGGGGGCCATGGGGTGAAGGTGGGGGCCATGGGGTGAAGGTGGGGGCCATGGGGTGAAGATGAGGGGCCATGGGGTGAAGATGGGGGGCCATGGGGTAATGATGGGGGGCCATGAGGTGAAGATGGGGGCCATGGGGGTGAAGATGGGGGGCCATGGGGTGAAGATGGTGGGGCCATGGGGTGAAGATGGTGGGGCCATGGGGTGAAGATGGTGGGGCCATGGGGTGAAGATGGTGGGGCCATGGGGTGAAGATGGTGGGGCCATGGGGTGAAGATGGTGGGGCCATGGGGTGAAGATGGTGGGGCCATGGGGTGAAGATGGTGGGGCCATGGGGTGAAGATGGTGGGGCCATGGGGTGAAGATGGTGGGGCCATGGGGTGAAGATGGTGGGGCCATGGGGTGAAGATGGTGGGGCCATGGGGTGAAGATGGTGGGGCCATGGGGTGAAGATGGTGGGGCCATGCGGTGAAGATGGTGGGGCCATGGGGTGAAGATGGTGGGGCCATGCGGTGAAGATGGTGGGGCCATGCGGTGAAGATGGTGGGGCCATGCGGTGAAGATGGTGGGGCCATGGGGTGAAGATGGTGGGGCCATGGGGTGAATGGTGGGGCCATGGGGTGAAGTGGGGGCCATGGGGTGAAGATGGTGGGGCCATGGGGTGAAGATGGTGGGGCCATGGGGTGAAGCCATGGGGTGGTGGGGCCATGGGGTGAAGATGGTGGGGCCATGGGGTGAAGATGGTGGGGCCATGGGGTGAAGATGGTGGGGCCATGGGGTGAAGATGGTGGGGCCATGGGGTGAAGATGGTGGGGCCATGGGGTGAAGATGGAAGCCATGGGGTGGATGGGGCCATGGGGTGAAGATGGAGGGGCCATGGGGTGAAGATGGGGCCATGGGGTGAAGATGGTGGGGCCATGGGGTGAAGATGGTGGGGCCATGGGGTGAAGATGGTGGGGCCATGGGGTGAAGATGGTGGGGCCATGGGGTGAAGATGGTGGGGCCATGGGGTGAAGATGGTGGGGCCATGGGGTGAAGATGGTGGGGCCATGGGGTGAAGATGGAGGGGCCATGGGGTGAAGATGGTGGGGCCATGGGGTGAAGATGGTGGGGCCATGGGGTGAAGATGCCATGGGGTGAAGATGGAGGGGCCATGGGGTGAAGATGGTGGGGCCATGGGAGTGATGGTGGGGCCATGGGGTGAAGATGGTGGGGCCATGGTGGGGCCATGGGGTGAAGATGGTGGGGCCATGGAGTGAAATGGGGGGCCATGGGGTGAAGATGGTGGGGCCATGGGGGTGAAGATGGTGGGGCCATGGGGGTGAAGATGGTGGGGCCATGGGAGTGAAGATGGGCGGGCCATGGAAGTGAAGATGGGGGGGCCATGGGAGTGAAGATGGGGGGCCATGGAGGTGAAGATGGAGGGGTCTATGGGGTGAACAACCACCACAACAACAACCACCACAACAACAACCACTACAACAACCACCACAACAACAACAACCACAACAACAACCACTACAACAACCACCACAACAACAACAACCACCACAACAACACCCACAACAACAACCACTACAACAACCACCACAACAACAACAACCACCACAACAACACCCACAACAACAACCACAACAACCACCACAACAACAACCACAACAACAACCACCACAACAACCACCACAACACCCACAACAACCACAACAACAACCACAACAACCACCACAACAACACCCACAACAACAACCACAACAACAACCACCACCACAACACCCACAACAACCACAACAACAACCACAACAACCACCACAACAACACCCACAACAACAACCACCACAACAACCACCACAACAACACCACCACAACAACCACAACAACAACCACAACAACCACCACAACAACCACCACAACAACCACCACAACAACCACCACAACAACCACCACAACAACCACCACCACAACCACCACAACAACCACCACAACAACCACCACAACAACCACCACAACAACCACAACAACCACCACAACAACCACCACAACAACCCCAACCACCACAACAACCACACACACCACCACAACCACCACCACAACCACCACAACAACCACAACAACAACCACCACAACAACCACCACAACAACCACCACAACAACCACCACAACAACCACCACAACCACCACCACAACCACCACAACAACCACCACAACACCCACAACAACCACCACAACAACCACAACAACCACCACAACAACCACCACAACAACCACAACAACCACCACAACAACAACCACAACAACAACAACCACCACAACAACAACCACCACAACAACCACCACAACAACAACCACCACAACAACAACCACAACAACAACCACAACAACAACAACAACCACAACAACAACAACAACCACCATAACAACAACCACCACAACAACCACCACAACAACAACCACCACAACAACCACCACAACAACAACCACAACAACAACCACAACAACAACAACCACCATAACAACAACCACCATAACAACAACAACCACAACAACAACAACCACAACAACAACAACCACCATAACAACAACCACCACAACAACAACAACAACCACCACAACAACAACAACAACAACAACAACAACAACAACAACAACAACAACAACAACCACCATAACAACAACCACCATAACAACAACAACCACAACAACAACAACCACCATAACAACAACCACCATAACAACAACCACCATAACAACAACCACAACAACAACAACCACAACAACAACAACCACCACAACAACCACCACAACAACCACCACAACAACAACCACAACAACAACCACAACAACAACCACCACAACAACCACCACAACAACCACCACAACAACAACCACAACAACAACAACAACAACCACAACAACAACCACAACAACAACAACAACCACCATAACAACAACCACCATAACAACCACCACAACAACAACCACAACAACAACAACCACAACAACAACCACAACAACAACAACAACAACAACAACAACAACAACAACCACAACAACAACAACAACCACAACAACAACCACCACAACCACAACAACCACCACAACCACAACAACCACAACAACAACAACAACACAACAACAACAACACAACAACAACAACAACCACAACAACAACAACAACCACAACAACAACAACAACAACAACAACAACCACCACAACCACAACAACAACAACAACAACAACAACAACAACAACAACAACCACAACAACAACAACCACAACAACAACAATAACAACAACCACAACAACAACTCACGGGTGGTAATGATCGAGCCCTTGTATGCAAGAGCAGCCGTGACGTCACCACTACGTCACTATACGTCACTGCCACGTTGCCACATCTCCGCTGACACATACCTAGGAGGGGAAAGAATAGCAATGCGTCAGATATTTATGTTTCCGTGACGTGGCACCGCAGCACTCCGTCACACACACACACACACACACACACACACACACACACACACACACACACACACACACATTTAGAAGCAAGGTTACTTAAATAATAGGCCCAGGTAGGCTTAGTTTCAATGCTAGTACATAGTTATATTATATATTATGGTTGGCAGGGACAACCTCAGCTGGGTTGACTGGCGGGTCTGGGGTCGAGCGCTGCCTTACACACACACAGGCACGCTCCCCTGGTGGGTGTGGCCGCCAGGCTGCTGCTGCTGCTGCTGCTGCTGCTGCTGCTGCTGCTGCTGCTGCTGCTGGTGGTGACTCAGGGTGTGGCTGGGTGGTGGTGGTGACTCAGGGTGTGGCCGCCAGGCTGCTGCTGCTGCTGGTGGTGGTGGTGGTGACTCAGGGTGTGGCTGGGTGGTGGTGGTGACTCAGGGTGTGGACGCCAGGCTGCTGCTGCTGGTGGTGGTGGTGACTCAGGGTGTGGCTGGGTGGTGGTGGTGACTCAGGGTGTGGCCGCCAGGCTGCTGCTGCTGCTGCTGCTGGTGCTGCTGCTGCACCTGCTGGTGGTGGTGACTCAGGGTGTGGCTGGTGGTGGTGGTGACTCAGGGTGTGGCTGGTGGTGGTGGTGACTCAGGGTGTGGCCGCCAGGCTGCTGCTGGTGGTGGTGGTGGTGGTGGTGACTCAGGGTGTGGCCGCCAGGCTGCTGCTGCTGGTGGTGGTGGTGACTCAGGGTGTGGCTGGTGGTGACTCAGGGTGTGGCTGGTGGTGGTGGTGACTCAGGGTGTGGCTGGTGGTGGTGGTGACTCAGGGTGTGGCTGGTGGTGGTGGTGACTCAGGGTGTGGCCGCCAGGCTGCTACTGCTGCTGCTGCTGCTGGTGGTGGTGGTGGTGGTGACTCAGGGTGTGGCTGGTGGTGGTGGTGACTCAGGGTGTGGCCGCCAGGCTGCTGCTGCTGCTGGTGACTCAGGGTGTGGCCGCCAGGCTGCTGCTGCTGGTGACTCAGGGTGTGGCCGCCAGGCTGCTTCTGCTGGTGGTGGTGGTGACTCAGGGTGTGGCTGGTGATGGTGGTGGACTCAGGGTGTGGCTGGTGGTGGTGGTGACTCAGGGTGTGGCTGGTGCTGCTGGTGACTCAGGGTGTGGCCGCCAGGCTGCTGCTGCTGCTGGTGACTCAGGGTGTGGCCGCCAGGCTGCTGCTGCTGGTGACTCAGGGTGTGGCCGCCAGGCTGCTGCTGCTGGTGACTCAGGGTGTGGCCGCCAGGCTGCTGCTGCTGGTGGTGACTCAGGGTGTGGCCGCCAGGCTGCTGCTGCTGCTGGTCACTCAGGGTGTGGCCGCCAGGCTGCTGCTGGTGACTCAGGGTGTGGCCGCCAGGCTGCTGCTGCTGCTGGTGACTCAGGGTGTGGCCGCCAGGCTGCTGCTGCTGCTGCTGGTGACTCAGGGTGTGGCCGCCAGGCTGCTGCTGCTGCTGCTGGTGACTCAGGGTGTGGCCGCCAGGCTGCTGCTGCTGGTGGTGGTGGTGGTGGTGACTCAGGGTGTGGCCGCCAGGATGCTGCTGCTGCTAGTGACTCAGGGTGTGGCCGCCAGGCTGCTGGTGGTGGTGGTGACTCAGGGTGTGGCCGCCAGGCTGCTGCTGCTGCTGCTGGTGGTGGTGACTCAGGGTGTGGCCGCCAGGATGCTGCTGCTGCTAGTGACTCAGGGTGTGGCCGCCAGGCTGCTGGTGGTGGTGGTGACTCAGGGTGTGGCCGCCAGGCTGCTGCTGCTGGTGGTGACTCAGGGTGTGGCCGCCAGGCTGCTGGTGGTGGTGGTGACTCAGGGTGTGGCCGCCAGGCTGCTGGTGGTGGTGGTGACTCAGGGTGTGGCCGCCAGGCTGCTGCTGCTGGTGGTGGTGGTGGTGGTGACTCAGGGTGTGACCGCCAGGCTGCTGCTGCTGGTGACTCAGGGTGTGGCCGCCAGGCTGCTGCTGCTGGTGACTCAGGGTGTGGCCGCCAGGCTGCTGCTGCTGGTGACTCAGGGTGTGGCCGCCAGGCTGCTGCTGCTGGTGGTGACTCAGGGTGTGGCCGCCAGGCTGCTGGTGGTGGTGGTGACTCAGGGTGTGGCCGCCAGGCTGCTGCTGCTGGTGACTCAGGGTGTGGCCGCCAGGCTGCTGCTGGTGTTGGTGGTGACTCAGGGTGTGGCCGCCAGGCTGCTGCTGGTGGTGGTGGTGACTCAGGGTGTGGCCGCCAGGCTGTTGCTGGTGGTGGTGGTGACTCAGGGTGTGGCCGCCAGGCTGCTGCTGCTGGTGACTCAGGGTGTGGTCGCCAGGCTGCTGCTGCTGCTGGTGACTCAGGGTGTGGCCGCCAGGCTGCTGCTGGTGGTGGTGGTGACTCAGGGTGTGGCCGCCAGGCTGCTGCTGCTGGTGACTCAGGGTGTGGCCGCCAGGCTGCTGGTGGTGGTAGTGACTCAGGGTGTGGCCGCCAGGCTGCTGCTGGTGGTGGTGGTGACTCAGGGTGTGGCCGCCAGGCTGCTGCTGCTGCTGCTGCTGCTGGTGGTGGTGACTCAGGGTGTGGCCGCCAGGCTGCTGCTGCTGCTGGTGACTCAGGGTGTGGCCGCCAGGCTGCTGCTGCTGGTGGTGGTGACTCAGGGTGTGGCCGCCAGGCTGCTGCTGCTGGTGGTGGTGACTCAGGGTGTGGCCGCCAGGCTGCTGCTGCTGGTGGTGGTGACTCAGGGTGTGGCCGCCAGGCTGCTGCTGGTGGTGGTGGTGACTCAGGGTGTGGCCGCCAGGCTGCTGCTGGTGGTGGTGACTCAGGGTGTGGCCGCCAGGATGCTGCTGCTGCTAGTGACTCAGGGTGTGGCCGCCAGGCTGCTGGTGGTGGTGACTCAGGGTGTGGCCGCCAGGCTGCTGCTGCTGGTGACTCAGGGTGTGGCCGCCAGGCTGCTGCTGCTGGTGGTGACTCAGGGTGTGGCCGCCAGGCTGCTGGTGGTGGTGGTGACTCAGGGTGTGGCCGCCAGGCTGCTGGTGGTGGTGGTGACTCAGGGTGTGGCCGCCAGGCTGCTGCTGCTGGTGGTGGTGGTGGTGGTGACTCAGGGTGTGGCCGCCAGGCTGCTGCTGCTGGTGACTCAGGGTGTGACCGCCAGGCTGCTGCTGCTGGTGACTCAGGGTGTGGCCGCCAGGCTGCTGCTGCTGGTGACTCAGGGTGTGGCCGCCAGGCTGCTGCTGCTGGTGGTGACTCAGGGTGTGGCCGCCAGGCTGCTGGTGGTGGTGGTGACTCAGGGTGTGGCCGCCAGGCTGCTGCTGCTGGTGACTCAGGGTGTGGCCGCCAGGCTGCTGCTGGTGTTGGTGGTGACTCAGGGTGTGGCCGCCAAGCTGCTGGTGGTGGTGGTGGTGACTCAGGGTGTGGCCGCCAGGCTGTTGCTGGTGGTGGTGGTGACTCAGGGTGTGGCCGCCAGGCTGCTGCTGCTGCTGGTGACTCAGGGTGTGGCCGCCAGGCTGCTGCTGCTGCTGGTGACTCAGGGTGTGGCCGCCAGGCTGCTGCTGGTGGTGGTGACTCAGGGTGTGGCCGCCCTGCTGCTGCTGCTGCTGGTGGTGACTCAGGGTGTGGCCGCCAGGATGCTGCTGCTGCTAGTGACTCAGGGTGTGGCCGCCAGGCTGCTGGTGGTGGTGGTGACTCAGGGTGTGGCCGCCAGGCTGCTGCTGCTGGTGGTGGTGACTCAGGGTGTGGCCGCCAGGCTGCTGGTGGTGGTGGTGACTCAGGGTGTGGCCGCCAGGCTGCTGCTGCTGCTGCTGGTGGTGGTGACTCAGGGTGTGGCCGCCAGGCTGCTGCTGCTGCTGGTGACTCAGGGTGTGGCCGCCAGGCTGCTGCTGGTGGTGGTGACTCAGGGTGTGGCCGCCAGGCTGCTGCTGCTGCTGGTGACTCAGGGTGTGGCCGCCAGGCTGCTGCTGCTGGTGACTCATGGTGTGGCCGCCAGGCTGCTGCTGGTGGTGACTCAGGGTGTGGCCGCCAGGCTGCTGGTGGTGGTAGTGACTCAGGGTGTGGCCGCCAGGCTGCTGCTGGTGGTGGTGACTCAGGGTGTGGCCGCCAGGCTGCTGCTGCTGGTGGTGACTCAGGGTGTGGCCGCCAGGCTGCTGCTGCTGGTGGTGGTGGTGACTCAGGGTGTGGCCGCCAGGCTGCTGCTGCTGCTGGTGACTCAGGGTGTGGCCGCCAGGCTGCTGCTGCTGCTGCTGCTGGTGACTCAGGGTGTGGCCGCCAGGCTGCTGGTGGTGGTGGTGACTCAGGGTGTGGCCGCCAGGCTGCTGCTGGTGGTGGTGGTGACTCAGGGTGTGGCCGCCAGGCTGCTGCTGCTGCTGGTGACTCAGGGTGTGGCCGCCAGGCTGCTGGTGACTCAGGGTGTGGCCGCCAGGCTGGTGGTGGTGGTGACTCAGGGTGTGGCCGCCAGGCTGCTGCTGCTGGTGACTCAGGGTGTGGCCGCCAGGCTGCTGGTGGTGGTGGTGGTGACTCAGGGTGTGGCCGCCAGGCTGCTGCTGCTGGTGAATCAGGGTGTGGCCGCCAGGCTGCTGCTGCTGGTGACTCAGGGTGTGGCCGCCACGCTGCTGCTGGTGACTCAGGGTGTGGCCGCCAGGCTGCTGCTGCTGCTGCTGCTGGTGGTGACTCAGGGTGTGGCCGCCAGGCTGCTGCTGCTGGTGGTGACTCAGGGTGTGGCCGCCAGGCTGCTGGTGGTGGTGGTGACTCAGGGTGTGGCCGCCAGGCTGCTGCTGCTGGTGACTCAGGGTGTGGCCGCCAGGCTGCTGCTGGTGTTGGTGGTGACTCAGGGTGTGGCCGCCAGGCTGCTGCTGGTGGTGGTGGTGACTCAGGGTGTGGCCGCCAGGCTGTTGCTGGTGGTGGTGGTGACTCAGGGTGTGGCCGCCAGGCTGCTGCTGCTGGTGACTCAGGGTGTGGTCGCCAGGCTGCTGCTGCTGCTGGTGACTCAGGGTGTGGCCGCCAGGCTGCTGCTGGTGGTGGTGGTGACTCAGGGTGTGGCCGCCAGGCTGCTGCTGCTGGTGACTCAGGGTGTGGCCGCCAGGCTGCTGGTGGTGGTAGTGACTCAGGGTGTGGCCGCCAGGCTGCTGCTGGTGGTGGTGGTGACTCAGGGTGTGGCCGCCAGGCTGCTGCTGCTGCTGCTGCTGCTGGTGGTGGTGACTCAGGGTGTGGCCGCCAGGCTGCTGCTGCTGCTGGTGACTCAGGGTGTGGCCGCCAGGCTGCTGCTGCTGGTGGTGGTGACTCAGGGTGTGGCCGCCAGGCTGCTGCTGCTGGTGGTGGTGACTCAGGGTGTGGCCGCCAGGCTGCTGCTGCTGGTGGTGGTGACTCAGGGTGTGGCCGCCAGGCTGCTGCTGGTGGTGGTGGTGACTCAGGGTGTGGCCGCCAGGCTGCTGCTGGTGGTGGTGACTCAGGGTGTGGCCGCCAGGATGCTGCTGCTGCTAGTGACTCAGGGTGTGGCCGCCAGGCTGCTGGTGGTGGTGACTCAGGGTGTGGCCGCCAGGCTGCTGCTGCTGGTGACTCAGGGTGTGGCCGCCAGGCTGCTGCTGCTGGTGGTGACTCAGGGTGTGGCCGCCAGGCTGCTGGTGGTGGTGGTGACTCAGGGTGTGGCCGCCAGGCTGCTGGTGGTGGTGGTGACTCAGGGTGTGGCCGCCAGGCTGCTGCTGCTGGTGGTGGTGGTGGTGGTGACTCAGGGTGTGGCCGCCAGGCTGCTGCTGCTGGTGAATCAGGGTGTGACCGCCAGGCTGCTGCTGCTGGTGACTCAGGGTGTGGCCGCCAGGCTGCTGCTGCTGGTGACTCAGGGTGTGGCCGCCAGGCTGCTGCTGCTGGTGGTGACTCAGGGTGTGGCCGCCAGGCTGCTGGTGGTGGTGGTGACTCAGGGTGTGGCCGCCAGGCTGCTGCTGCTGGTGACTCAGGGTGTGGCCGCCAGGCTGCTGCTGGTGTTGGTGGTGACTCAGGGTGTGGCCGCCATGCTGCTGGTGGTGGTGGTGGTGACTCAGGGTGTGGCCGCCAGGCTGGTGCTGGTGGTGGTGGTGCCTCAGGGGGTGGCCGCCAGGCTGCTGCTGCTGCTGGTGACTCAGGGTGTGGCCGCCAGGCTGCTGCTGCTGCTGGTGACTCAGGGTGTGGCCGCCAGGCTGCTGCTGGTGGTGGTGACTCAGGGTGTGGCCGCCAGGCTGCTGCTGCTGCTGCTGCTGGTGGTGACTCAGGGTGTGGCCGCCAGGATGCTGCTGCTGCTAGTGACTCAGGGTGTGGCCGCCAGGCTGCTGGTGGTGGTGGTGACTCAGGGTGTGGCCGCCAGGCTGCTGCTGCTGGTGGTGGTGACTCAGGGTGTGGCCGCCAGGCTGCTGGTGGTGGTGGTGACTCAGGGTGTGGCCGCCAGGCTGCTGCTGCTGCTGCTGGTGGTGGTGACTCAGGGTGTGGCCGCCAGGCTGCTGGTGGTGGTGGTGACTCAGGGTGTGGCCGCCAGGCTGCTGCTGGTGGTGGTGACTCAGGGTGTGGCCGCCAGGCTGCTGCTGCTGCTGCTGGTGACTCAGGGTGTGGCCGCCAGGCTGCTGCTGCTGGTGACTCATGGTGTGGCCGCCAGGCTGCTGCTGGTGGTGACTCAGGGTGTGGCCGCCAGGCTGCTGGTGGTGGTTGTGACTCAGGGTGTGGCCGCCAGGCTGCTGCTGGTGGTGGTGACTCAGGGTGTGACCGCCAGGCTGCTGCTGCTGGTGGTGACTCAGGGTGTGGCCGCCAGGCTGCTGCTGCTGGTGGTGGTGGTGACTCAGGGTGTGGCCGCCAGGCTGCTGCTGCTGCTGCTGCTGGTGACTCAGGGTGTGGCCGCCAGGCTGCTGCTGCTGCTGCTGCTGGTGACTCAGGGTGTGGCCGCCAGGCTGCTGGTGGTGGTGGAGACTCAGGGTGTGGCCGCCAGGCTGCTGCTGGTGGTGGTGGTGACTCAGGGTGTGGCCGCCAGGCTGCTGCTGCTGCTGGTGACTCAGGGTGTGGCCGCCAGGCTGCTGGTGACTCAGGGTGTGGCCGCCAGGCTGGTGGTGGTGGTGACTCAGGGTGTGGCCGCCAGGCTGCTGCTGCTGGTGACTCAGGGTGTGGCCGCCAGGCTGCTGGTGGTGGTGGTGGTGACTCAGGGTGTGGCCGCCAGGCTGCTGCTGCTGGTGAATCAGGGTGTGGCCGCCAGGCTGCTGCTGCTGGTGACTCAGGGTGTGGCCGCCACGCTGCTGCTGGTGACTCAGGGTGTGGCCGCCAGGCTGCTGCTGCTGCTGCTGCTGGTGGTGACTCAGGGTGTGGCCGCCAGGCTGCTGCTGCTGCTGCTGGTGGTGACTCAGGGTGTGGCCGCCAGGCTGCTGCTGCTGCTGCTGGTGGTGACTCAGGGTGTGGCCGCCAGGCTGCTGCTGCTGGTGACTCAGGGTGTGGCTGGTGGTGGTGGTGACTCAGGGTGTGGCCGCCAGGCTGCTGCTGCTGGTGACTCAGGGTGTGGCTGGTGGTGGTGGTGACTCAGGGTGTGGCCGCCAGGCTGCTGCTGCTGCTGCTGCTGCTGCTGGTGGTGACTCAGGGTGTGGCCGCCAGGCTGCTGCTGCTGGTGACTCAGGGTGTGGCCGCCAGGCTGCTGCTGCTGGTGACTCAGGGTGTGGCCGCCAGGCTGCTGCTGCTGGTGACTCAGGGTGTGGCTGGTGGTGGTGGTGACTCAGGGTGTGGCCGCCAGGCTGCTGCTGCTGCTGCTGGTGGTGACTCAGGGTGTGGCCGCCAGGCTGCTGCTGCTGGTGACTCAGGGTGTGGCCGCCAGGCTGCTGCTGCTGGTGGTGACTCAGGGTGTGGCCGCCAGGCTGGTGGTGGTGGTGACTCAGGGTGTGGCAGCCAGGCTGGTGGTGGTGACTCAGGGTGTGGCCGCCAGGCTGCTGCTGCTGGTGACTCAGGGTGTGGCCGCCAGGCTGCTGCTGCTGGTGGTGACTCAGGGTGTGGCCGCCAGGCTGGTGGTGGTGACTCAGGGTGTGGCCGCCAGGCTGGTGGTGGTGACTCAGGGTGTGGCAGCCAGGCTGGTGGTGGTGACTCAGGGTGTGGCAGCCAGGCTGGTGGTGGTGACTCAGGGTGTGGCCGCCAGGCTGGTGGTGGTGACTCAGGGTGTGGCTGGCAGCACCACTATTATGACGGTCACACCTTGGTGGGTCCACTCTCCCTCCCCTCTCTCACCCTCCCGAGGGGGCGAGCCTCGTCCCTCCCGAGGGCCGGGCTACCACTCGGGCCCTCACACGGGTCCTCCCGAGGGCCGGGCCCCCACTCGGGCCCTCACACGGGTCCTCCCGAGGGCCGGGCCACCACTCGGGTCCTCCCGAGGGCCGGGCCACCACTCGGGTCCTCCCGAGGGCCGGGCCACCACTCGGGCCCTCACACGGGTCCTCCCGAGGGCCGGGCCACCACTCGGGCCCTCACACGGGTCCTCCCCAGCCTCCAGGCGACTCCTTATCCCGTCCAATTAACATTCAAATGAGGACGCGGCCGGATATTTGCGGCCGCGTTTTTATTTGGGTTCTCCATAATTTTTTCCCCTCCCGCGCCATCTCTTATGAGGCTGCACGGAATTCATCCAGGTCAAGATGTGTGTGTGGGGGGGGGGGGGGGGTAAATGGGAGATAATGGGGTGGGGAACGGAGGGTATATGGAAGAAGGGGGGAGAGTTAAATGGGAGGGGGGGTTAAATGGGAGTCGGGGGGATAAAGGGAATAGGGAGAGGTAAAGGGGATAGAGACAAGTATAAAGGAGGAGTGGGGAGGGAGGGGGAATAGGTAAAAAAAATAGGGTAAGATAATATAAGGAGGCAAAAATGGCGATTAAAGGGGGATACAGAAAACACAAATTGGTAAGTAGGTAGACGTGTATACCTGGTTGATGGGGTTCTGGGAGTTCTTCTACTCCCCAAGCCCGGCCCGAGGCCAGGCTTGACGTGTGAGAGTTTGGTCCACCAGGCTGTTGCTTGGAGCGGCCCGCAGGCCCACATACCCACCACAGCCCGGTTGGTAAGGCACTCCATACATCAAGTTTCCTCTTGAAGATGTCCACGGTTGTTCCGGCAATATTTCTTATGCTCGCTGGGAGGACGTTGAACAACCGCGGACCTCTGATGTTTATACAGTGTTCTCTTATTGTGCCTATGGCACCTCTGCTCTTCACTGGTTCTATTCTGCATTTTCTTCCATATCGTTCACTCCAGTACGTTGTTATTTTACTGTGCAGATTTGGTACCTGGCCCTCCAGTATTTTCCATGTGTATATTATTTGGTATCTTTCTCGTCTTCTTTCTAGTGAGTACATTTGGAGAGCTTTGAGACGATCCCAATAATTTAGGTGCTTTATCTCGTCTATGCGTGCCGTATATGTTCTCTGTATTCCCTCTATTTCAGCAATCTCTCCTGCTCTGAAGGGGGAAGGGGAATCAGGGGGAGGGGAAGGGGAATCAGGGGAAGGGGGAGGGGAATCAGGGGGAGGGGGAGGGGAAGGGGAATCAGGGGGAGGGGAAGAGGAATCAGGGGGAAGGGAAGGGGAATCAGGGGGATGGGGAGGGGAAGAGGTAAGGGTGGGTAGAGGCCTAGGTAGACCGAAGGTAATATTGAAAAGGGGCGGGGGCGTAACTCGATATAAAAATAGAATTTTGAGATTTCTCCTTCTCAAAATAGGAGAAGGGTAAGTAAAGACAAGGAGAGGTGTGAGATGTAATAATGTAATAGGCAGCCTGGCGAGGGTGCCACGTCTACAGTGTTTTCGAAGAAGCAGACTGTTTGGCAACACAGGGTTTGTTGTCTAGCGTTCTTTCAGTGATGTAAATACTCACGAATTTCGGACCCTTCGGGGTAGGCTGCTTGTGGCACACTAGCAGTGTTATGGAGTAAGGGGTGACGACGGTGGCTGGAACGACGCCAGGGAGGTGAACGACGCCAGGGAGGTAAACGACGCCAGGGAGGTGAACGACGCCAGGGAGGTAAACGACGCCAGGGAGGTAAACGACGCCAGGGAGGTAAACGACGCCAGGGAGGTAAACGACGCCAGGGAGGTAAACGACGCCAGGGAGGTAAACGACGCCAGGGAGGTAAACGACGCCAGGGAGGTAAACGACGCCAGGGAGGTAAACGACGCCAGGGAGGTAAACGACGCCAGGGGGTAAACGACGCCAGGGGGGGTAAACGACGCCAGGGAGGGTAAACGACGCCAGGGAGGTAAACGACGCCAGGGAGGTAAACGACGCCAGGGGGGCGTCCGAGTGCGACACGAGGTCAACACCCACCGGTCCACCACCACCATTGAGCAGAAGTATTCAGTCAAAATGTCTTTGGTAAAGAGGTGCACAGAATGCCACATGAAGGTAGAGTTCCAGCAGAGCTTCCAGTGCCCCCCCCCCACACACACCCACACCCACACACACCCACACCCACACCCACACCCACACCCACACACACACCCACACACACCCACACCCACACACACACACACACACACACACACAGTAAATGTGCCAAC
Source organism: Procambarus clarkii (assembly GCF_020424385.1). NCBI lineage: Eukaryota > Metazoa > Arthropoda > Malacostraca > Decapoda > Cambaridae > Procambarus > Procambarus clarkii. Next base: position 62,469 of record NW_025569127.1, read on the forward strand.
ATGACAAATAATGCAAGGAGAACTTGGTCTCTGAGACCAACCACTCTGTGTAGAGGTTCTGCACAAAGGGTATTATCATTTTCTTGAAGATGATCGCAATTCTGGAAACAAAACTCCTGCGGAGAACAGAGAATCACTTCTAAATGCTTGCATAGAAATTTCAAATGTTTTCAAACAAATTGTCCATGACACCCAGGTAGAATTAGACGCGGCGCCAGGGCCGGGTGAGCTGTCGGCGCCAGGGCCGTGTAACAAACTAGGCTGTTGTAAGAATTATCCAGAGTGGTTTATCGACAAAAGAGAATGGGAAGCTGAGCCGCATGGTGACCTGACCCCCAGGGGAATTCGCGGTGGAAATAACCAACGCTTTGTTCATAGCTGCGTATAATGAATCATCCTATAGTATTCAGCAATTTAGAGAAAATTAGCCTTTATTCATTTTGCATTAAAATTGTATTGTATAATAGTACTGGATACAATATCAAGAGTATTCTAATTATTGAGTTTAAGTCACCATCAGTGACGTCACGAATCGGATCTAACTTTTAAGGCGGAGTGACCGGCGGTCATAGGTCATCAGGGGTTGACAGGTCTACTATTTCTACTATTTCTACAAGTTTTAATAACCATTTTTGTGATCGGGAACAGCTCTGCCGTTAGATGTTTGTAATTTAATTCAGTAAAATAATTCAACCAGTCTGGATCAATTCAGTATAAACAGAGGATAATTGTTATAACTTAACCTTGCTAAAGTAACTGGGTAAGCGATGCGGAACAATACAATACTCTGTCTGGGGTAGTCCAGACAAGGAAAAAAGCAGTGTGGTCACGGAAGCAGCTAGGAGAGGTCAAACATCTTACCTCTCCCCTAGACCAGCCAAGACATCCAGCTGGTCGCCCAAGGTATAGTTGCTATTGTTAATTATAGAAATAGTCTTCTCATTTGCCACTCAGGTCAAGTAGGGAGTGTTAAAGTAATAGGGAGTGAACATATTTAGATTTTGTTTTAGTTTTCTTTTAATAAATTAAATTTGTTATTAATTTGCATTTTTATTGTTTCCATGTGTTTTATGTGTATACTTGTCCTGGTCACGTGGTCCACACGAGGCAGAGTTGCATTGGGCGCCGATTCTAACATCGAATCGGAATTATCATTACCGTGTAATTTATTCCACACTCAAGGTCATCGTTTATAGTGGGGATCAAGCCCCTAGGTTGATTAATTAGCGTGATCGATCCAGACCTCGATCATTGCTCTTGTATTACTGGTCTGGTGGTGGCAGCAGAGGTGACTCTAGGGTTTTGTTCAGAGCTTAGGTCACGTCATACTGGGTGTAGAATCCTAAGTCGGTCAATCGTCTTAGGACCACGTGGCGTGGAGTTGGCTTTGTTAAAAGTTTTGGGGTCCCTTGGTTTAGAAATAATAAGTAAGAATACGGGTAGAGGGAGTAGAAAGAAGGAAGTAAAGAGAGGAACCTAAACCCGTGTTACAGCCGGGCGAGCTGTCGGCGCCAGGGCCGGGCGAGCTGTCGGCGCCAGGGCCGGGCGAGCTGTCGGCGCCAGGGCCGGGCGAGCTGTCGGCGCCAGGGCCGGGCGAGCTGTCGGCGCCAGGGCCGGGCGAGCTGTCGGCGCCAGGGCCGGGTGAGCTGTCGGCGCCAGGGCCGGGCGAGCTGTCGGCGCCAGGGCCGGGCGAGCTGTCGGCGCCAGGGCCGGGCGAGCTGTCGGCGCCAGGGCCGGGCGAGCTGTCGGCGCCAGGGCCGGGCGAGCTGTCGGCGCCAGGGCCGGGCGAGCCGACATATTACGATGCCTCCAGCTTCCAGAAACAGTAGGAAACAAGTCCATCTTCTACTATCATATCGCGCGCTGTGTCGTGATCACTCGTCTGTGTCAATGGGATCGGAGGAAGGAGGACAAGAGGCCCATGACCCCTTGTTCTTGAAGTTCCGGGTCTCAGGAATTCTTCCCTATCAATTTTATTGATGGGATCGGAGATGTTTGCGTCCACCTCTCTTGGGGGCCACAGTAGAATCTAAACCTATACTGGCAAGAACATTATTACGTCATACCGGGCTGTGGTGGGAATGTGGGTCTGCGGCCGCTCCAAGCAACAGCCTGGTGGACCAAACTCTCACAAGTCAAGCCTGGCCTCGGGCCGGGCTTGGGGAGTAGAAGAACTCCCAGAATCCCATCAAGCAGGTATCAAGCACGTCATAGTTACGCTACGTTGGCCTGAATTTCTTTATAGAGTAGCGATGGCGTATCTTCCTCAGGTCTTAAAACCCTCTACTCTTTAACTTCGTCTCGTTATGTAGGGTCTGAGGGAGCGGCTTTTCGAGTGCAAGGTGCAATAGTGGCCTTAAGATCAAATGACCTTGTGAGGGAGTGCAGGGAGCAAGCACCCAGTTATATGTAGTGGAAGCGTGTTGAACAGTCTCGGGCCTCTGATGTTGATAGAGTTCTCTGTCAGAGTACCTGTTGCACCTCTCCTCTTCAACGGGGGTATTCTGCGCATCCTGCCATGTCTTCTGGTCTCATGTGGTGTTATTTCTGTGTGCAGGTTTGGGACCAGCCCCTCTACTATTTTCCACGTGTAAATTATTATGTATCTCTCCCGCCTGCGCTCAAGAGAACACAGATTTAGGTTCTTTAGTCGGTCCCAATAGTTTAGATGTTTTACTGAGTGGATTCTAGCAGTAAAGGATCTCTGCACGCTCTCTAGGTCAGCAATTTCTCCAGCTTTGAAAGGGGCTGTCATTGTGCAGCAGTACTCCACTCTAGAGAGCACTAGCGTCTAGAGAACTATCATCATCGGTATAGCATCTCTAGTGTGAAAAGTTCTAAAGGCTCTTGTTATCCAACCTGTTATTTTTCTTGTAGTTGTGACGGCTACTTTATTGTGTTCTTTAAAGGTAAGGTCTTCCGACATGAGTACACCCAGATCCGGCGGGCAGAAAGGGCATAACAGGCGTGATAGCAAACAGGCTGACAGGAAAAGGACTAAAAATTACCTTTTTGGGTTTTTCAAACTTAATTGGAAGGAGGATTTTGCCGGTCTTGTATCCGCCTGGATATCGCTAGGTAACCCCCCCCCCCCAGGCGTCTCAGTGAGCTTGTGAAGGAGGGAGAGGAAGAGGTCAAAGAGAGGACGGAGGAAAAGGAGCATGACGCAGAGGACGGAGGAAGAGCAGAGGGAAGGAGGACAAAGAGGACAAGAAGGAAGAGTTAAAGCAGGAGAAAAACTATAACCCTCGCCTTATATAATGCGTTATAACACGGCTCACGACAACACCAAGCTTACGTCTTGAAGTGAGTGCTGAGTACAGCTTAATCAAACTACAAGTTTTCATAACATTGTCATTCTTTCTTCCATAATACGCTGCTGCAGCAATCTTGATTACTGGTCAACGGCAGAGAACAATGCCACAACTACAGCCCCGGTGTTGCAACACTTCTCACACACCTCACCAGTAAAATCCACTTTTATCGAGATAAGTTATTAAACACATTTGTTGACGTCGTGGTGGGTGTAGGGAGGGAACCATCAGGGGAAAACGCCAAGCCATTACGACTATATAGCACTGGGAAGGGGGTCAGGATAAGGATTTGGGATGGGACGGAGGGAAGGAATGGTAGCCATAACCACTTGGACGTTTTTTTTTTTTTGGTCCCAGTATTCTGCCTACCTGGGGTAAAGAGGAAGGAGAGGCATAGGTGAAGGGAAGTATAGAAGTGGGAAATACAGTGAGAGGTATGACAGCAGGCGGCGGGCTGTCCGCCTTGCTGACACCATGTGTGGGTGTTGGCAGCTAAGCTAAGCTGGCTCCCTCTTGTCAGGGAGCTGTGAGTGTGTGAGAGGTTCTTCACATGTGTTTCACCATATATGGATGTCTATAGATGAATACTGTAAGGGATAAACATAGGGGCTGCAGAAGGCTTATTGGCCCATACGAGGCATCTCCTATCTAAACACAAAGATTAATCCAGTGTAATTAAGAACATAAGAACATAAGAACAAAGGTAACTGCAGAAGGCCTATTGGCCCATACGAGGCAGCTCCTATTCTATAACCACCCAATCCCACTCATATACTTGTCCAACCCGTGCTTGAAACAATCGAGGGACCCCACCTCCACAATGTTACGCGGCAATTGGTTCCACAAATCAACAACCCTGTTACTGAACCAGTATTTACCCAAGTCTTTCCTAAATCTAAACTTATCCAATTTATATCCATTGTTTCGTGTTCTGTCCTGTGTTGATACTTTTAATACCCTATTAATATCCCCCCGGTTATGTCCATTCATCCACTTGTAAACCTCTATCATGTCACCCCTAACTCTTCGCCTTTCCAGTGAATGCAACTTAAGCTTTGTTAATCTTTCTTCATATGAAAGATTTCTAATTTGGGGAATTAACTTAGTCATCCTACGCTGGACACGTTCAAGTGAATTTATATCCATTCTATAATATGGCGACCAAAACTGAACTGCATAATCTAAATGGGGCCTAACTAGAGCAAGATATAGCTTGAGAACCACACCAGGTGTCTTGTTACTAACGCTGCGATTAATAAATCCAAGTGTCCGATTTGCCTTATTACGAACATTTATGCATTGATCCTTTTGTTTTAAATTCTTACTAATCATAACTCCCAGATCCCTTTCGCAATCCGACTTCGCAATCACAACACCATCTAGCTCGTATCTTGTAACTCTATCATCATTACCTAACCTCAGAACTTTACATTTATCAGCATTAAACTGCATCTGCCAATCCTTTGACCATTTCAAAACCCTATCTAGATCAACTTGAAGTGATAGTGAGTCCTCCTCCGAATTAATTTCCCTACCGATTTTCGTATCATCGGCAAATTTGCAAATGTTGCTACTCAAACCTGAATCTAAATCATTTATATATATTATAAACAACAGAGGTCCCAGGACAGAGCCTTGAGGCACTCCACTTACAACATTTTCCCACTCTGACTTGATTCCATTTATACTAACTCTCTGTTTCCTTTGGTATAGCCATGCCCTAATCCAGCTTAATATAGCACCCCCAATACCATGAGACTATTTTTTTAATCAGTCTTTCATGTGGCACTGTATCAAAAGCTTTGCTAAAGTCAAGGTATACAACATCGCAATCCTTACCACTATCAACTGCCTCAACAATGCTAGAATAAAAAGATAACAAATTTGTTAAACATGAACGGCCATTTATAAAACCATGTTGCGACTCGATTATTAATTTATGTTTTTCAAGATGAAGACGAATTTTATTTGCTATTATAGATTCGAGTAACTTTCCCACAATAGACGTTAGGCTAATTGGTCGATAGTTAGACGCAAGTGATCTATCTCCTTTCTTAAAAACTGGTATCACATTAGCAACTTTCCAAAACTCTGGCACTCTGCCTGACTCTATTGATTTATTAAATATGGTTGACAGTGGGTCACAAAGCTCCTCTTTGCATTCTTTAAGCACCCTAGCAAACACTTCATCCGGCCCTGGGGATTTGTTTGGTTTGAGTTTTACTATTTGTTTAAGAACATCCTCCCTGGTAACTGCTAAACTCGTCAACCTGTCCTCGTCCCCACCCACATAGACTTGTTCGGCTGAAGGCATATTGTTAAGTTCCTCTTTAGTAAATACAGATACAAAATATTTATTAAAAATACTACTCATCTCTTCATCTCTATCTGTTATTTGACCTGTCTCAGTTTTTAATGGACCTATCCTTTCCCTAGTCTTAGTACGATATAACTGAAAAAACCCTTTAGGATTTGTCTTTGCTTGCCCTGCTATGCGAACTTCATAGTTTCTTTTTGCTTTCCTTATCTCTTTTTTAACATTTCTAACCAGTTGTACGAATTCCTGTTCTAATTGGCCTGTTATGTTGGACATTGTCTTCTGTGTTGGCATCGATATGTTCTTGTCTTGTCCTTACTCTCATGGTGGGTAGAGTAAATAGTTCCGTGATTTGGGTGTTCATGGTAGGTCGCTCTATTCTTATGTGAATTGCCTCAAGAATTTGTAATCTTCTTGAATCTTGGGTTTTGTCTATTATGCAAGTATTCTTGTTCAACATTTCTCTTGTTAGAGAAATGTCATGGGCTTGTCTCATGTGATTCCTAGGGGCACCAGATTGAAGATGGCATGTCAAACGCCTCGTCAGCTTGGTCGACGTCATACCTATGTACTTACATTGAAGGTTACATCCTTCGTGGGGGCAAGTGTACATGTATACAACGCTTGACTGCTGTAGAGGGTTCTCCGTCGGCTTCGGGCTGTTTTTGATAAGGAGTTCGGAAGTCTTCTTGGTTTTGTAGAATATTATCAGGTTTATGTTTTGGTTAGGAGTAGTGCTTTTTACTCCTTTACGGATTATTTCTTTCATTATTCTTTCCTCTTTTATATGTTCACTGTGCATGGTTGATTTGTAATATAATTTTATTGGGGGTGTTGTGGTTTCTGTTCTAGGTTCTGAATTATACCAACGGTCCAAGTGTCTTCTTATAGCAGCGTTTATTTCCGCGTTGCTATATCCGTTGTTCACCAATACCTGAGTTACTCTTTCAAACTCTCTACTCACGTTGCTCCATTCAGAGCAGTGGGTAAGCGCTCGACGAATATAAGCATTGAGAACACTGGCTTTGTATCTTTGGGGGCACTCACTTCTACCGTTCAGGCATAATCCTATGTTGGTGGGCTTGGTATATACGTTGGTGCTTAAAGAGGTTCCTGTTTTTGTTATTAGTACATCCAAGAATGGCAGACTGTTATTTTCACTATTTTCATGTGTAAATCGGAGTACTGACTCTCTCTCTAGGTGTCTTTTTAGGTCAATTAGTTCATCTGAGTCTTTTACTATTACGAATATGTCATCTACATAACGGCAGTATACAGTTGGTTTTTGTCTGCTACTGAAGACCCTATCTTCGATGGTTCCCATATAAAAATTAGCAAATAAAACTCCTAAGGGGGAGCCCATTGCTACTCCGTCTATTTGTAAATACATGTCTCCTTGTGGACTGATGAAAGGGGCTTCCTTTGTACATGCTTCGAGAAGACTTTTCAAGTGTGGCTCAGGTATGTCTAATTTGGGGGTGCTCTCGTCTCTGTATACTCTGTCCAGTATCATTCCTATGGTTGTGTCGACTGGGACGTTGGTAAAAAGGGATTCAACGTCCAGGGAAGCGATGATTCCATCGGGCTGGGTAGATTTGATCAATTCTAGGAAATCTGCTGATGATTGTAGACTAAACTTACTTGGAGTGTATGGAGTTAGGAGTTCATTGAGTTTCTTTGCCAGGTGATAAGTTGGGGTTGGTATTTGGCTGATTATAGGGCGTAGTGGGTTACCTGGTTTATGCGTCTTAACATTGCCGAAGGCATATCCTAAGCCATAGTCGCCTTGAAGTTTATTGAAATGCACACTACCTTTCTTTGCGTTGATTGCTGTAATTGTTTTGTTTACTTTCCGCTTAAGGTCTTCTACGGGGTATACTGTGAATACTGTGTAGCATTCATATATACACACTCCGATGCTTCCACACATGTTGTTCTGTTTAAGGCTCTATTATTATTATTATTATTATTTATCGAGTTGTTCATATATACACATATATAACTCATCTGGGGATTATATACTGTGGGGCGGGGTTTTCATCCAGAGTATCGAGGTTCTTGGGCCACCAGCTGTGGGAGCGGGGCGTCTCATCTTGGAGCAATCTTTCTAACATTGGGTCCTCTAACATTTCGATGGTGTTCCACACCCTGATGGCTTGGTGCTGCAGTCTGATGTTTAGTGGCTGTATGTTCAGGAGTTCATGGAGCTCCTGGATTGTCTGATCATATGGTGGACGGTGTTTTGCTGCTCTCCTTAGCGCCTTATTTTGTACTGCTTGCAGTTTCTGCATATTAGTTTTCTTTATGGTGTGTAGTGGTACTGGGGGATACTCTAGATGCGGCCGAACTAGAGCCTTATATAGGTGGATCTGAATGTTAGTACTGAGGCTTCGGAATCTCAATTTTCCTAGGGCTGCTTTGGCTTTGTTTAGTCGGTCCCTTACATGAATTTGTATCCCTGTTCTATTTATCATAAGTCCCAGTATTCTGCCTACCTGGGCGGCTTTAGGGCGAGTGTTTACGGAGCGGTGGGGCGCCGTCCCCCACCATCCGACCCTACCCCTACACCCCCCCCACCCTTCCCCGCACAACCGACACCCACCCTCGCCACCCCAACACCCCCTCCCCCGTACCAGCCAGAGATTCATCTACACGTTCAGATACAGTCCAAACCTTTAACAGGTTTGGACTGACTGTTGGATGGACCGACTGACAGGTTTGGATGGACCGACTCTCACACTGGCTCACAGAACTGATTTCCCGCCACAGTAATGGAGGGGGGGGGCACACCCTGATCAACAGAGCACACACTGCAGGTGAGAAGAATGAAGAGGCTCGAATGATCCTTAAAAGCTGCTCCCCTCCCCCCCTCCCCCTAGCTATAGAGAGAATGGCCAGTAGAGCTGTCTTTAAGAGGGAGCCTCATATCTCCCTTTAAGCCTCCCATTGATCAGCCGGGCTGTACTCACCTAGTTGTGTTTGCGGGGGTTGAGCTCTGGCTCTTTGGTCCCGCCTCTCAACCGTCAATCAACAGGTGTACAGATTCCTGAGCCTATCGGGCTCTATCATATCTACACTTGAAACTGTTTATGGAGTCAGCCTCCACCACATCACTTCCTAATGCATTCCATTTGTCAACCACTCTGACACTAAAAAAGTTCTTTCTAATATCATTTGGGCACTCAGTTTCCACCTGTGTCCCCTTGTGCGTGTTCCCCTTATGTTAAATAGACTGTCTTTATCTACCCTATCAATTCCCTTCAGAATCGTGAATGTGGTGATCATGTCCCCCCTAACTCTTCTGTCTTCCAGCGAAGTGAGGTTTAATTCCCGTAGTCTCTCCTCGTAGCTCATACCTCTCAGCTCGGGTACTAGTCTGGTGGCAAACCTTTGAACCTTTTCCAGTTTAGTCTTATCCTTGACTAGATATGGACTCCATGCTGGGGATGCATACTCCAGGATTGGCCTGACATACATGGTATACAAAGTTCTGAATGATTCTTTACACAAGTTTCTGAATGCCGTTCGTATGTTGGCCAGCCTGGCATATGCCGCTGATGTTATCCGCTTGATATGTGCTGCAGGAGACAGGTCTGGCGTGATATCAACCCCCAAGTCTTTTTCCTTCTCTGACTCCTGAAGAATTTCCTCTCCCAGATGATACCTTGTATCTGGCCTCCTGCTCCCTACACCTATCTTCATTACATTACATTTGGTTGGGTTAAACTCTAACAACTATTTGTTCGACCATTCCTTCAGCTTGTCTAGGTCTTCTTGAAGCCTCAAACAGTCCTCTTCTGTTTTAATCCTTCTCATAATTTTAGCATCATCTGCAAACATTGAGAGAAATGAATCGATACCCTCTGGGAGATCATTTACATACATCAGAAACAAGATAGGACCGAGTACAGAGCCCTGTGGGACTCCACTGGTGACTTCATGCCAATCGGAGGTCTCACCCCTCACCGTAACTCTCTGCTTCCTATTGCTTAGGTACTCCCTTATCCACTGGAGCACCTTACCAGCTACACCTGCCTGTCTCTCCAGGTTATGTACCTGCCTCTTATGCGGTACTGTGTCAAAGGCTTTCCAACAATCCAAGAAAATGCAGTCCGCCCAGCCTTCTCTTTCTTGCTTAATCTTTGTCACCCGATCGTAGAATTCTATCAAGCCTGTAAGGCAAGATTTACCCTCCCTGAACCCATGTTGGCTGTGGTAGCTTGCCCCGGGGCAAGCCGAGTAGAAGGGTCTAAGGCCTGAGGTAATTTTCACCACTCCCCGCCCCGCCCCTAGCCAAAATAAGATGTAATGTTTAGTGTTTATATATGGTATGCACAAGGTGCGTGACGTCACTATGACGTCAATTTGATCCTGGCGCACGTAACCATTTTAGCACCGGAATATTGACCTTTTCTATGCATCAGTCTCTGTGGGTAGCTTTGGCTTTGTTTAATATATACACACTTAACCCCCATGGTGGGTTGTACAGGTTCCGTAGGTGGGCTCTTAGGTGGGCACGGGGGGCTCTTGGGTGGGCACGGTGGGCTCTTGGGTGGGCACGGAGGGCTCTTAGGTGGGCACGGAGGGCTCTTAGGTGGGCACGGTGGGCTCTTAGGTGGGCACGGAGGGCTCTTAGGTGGGCACGGAGGGCTCTTAGGTGGGCACGGAGGGCTCTTAGGTGGGCACGGAGGGCTCTTAGGTGGGCACGGAGGGCTCTTAGGTGGGCACGGAGGGCTCTTAGGTGGGCACGGAGGGCTCTTAGGTGGGCACGGGGGGCTCTTAGGTGGGCACGGGGGGCTCTTAGGTGGGCACGGAGGGCTCTTAGGTGGGCACGGAGGGCTCTTAGGTGGGCACGGAGGGCTCTTAGGTGGGCACGGTGGGCTCTTAGGTGGGCACGGAGGGCTCTTAGGTGGGCACGGAGGGCTCTTAGGTGGGCACGGTGGGCTCTTAGGTGGGCACGGGGGGCTCTTAGGTGGGCACGGGGGGCTCTTAGGTGGGCACGGGGGGCTCTTAGGTGGGCACGGTGGGCTCTTAGGTGGGCACGGGGGGCTCTTAGGTGGGCACGGGGGGCTCTTAGGTGGGCACGGGGGGCTCTTAGGTGGGCACGGGGGGCTCTTAGGTGGGCACGGTGGGCTCTTAGGTGGGCACGGAGGGCTCTTAGGTGGGCACGGAGGGCTTTTAGGTGGGCACGGTGGGCTCTTAGGTGGGCACGGGGGGCTCTTAGGTGGGCACGGGGGGCTCTTAGGTGGGCACGGTGGGCACGGGGGGCTCTTAGGTGGGCACGGAGGGCTCTTAGGTGGGCACGGGGGGCTCTTAGGTGGGCACGGGGGGCTCTTAGGTGGGCACGGAGGGCTCTTAGGTGGGCACGGGGGGCTCTTAGGTGGGCACGGAGGGCTCTTAGGTGGGCACGGGGGGCTCTTAGGTGGGCACGGGGGGCTCTTAGGTGGGCACGGGGGGCTCTTAGGTGGGCACGGGGGGCTCTTAGGTGGGCACGGAGGGCTCTTAGGTGGGCACGGAGGGCTCTTAGGTGGGCACGGGGGGCTCTTAGGTGGGCACGGAGGGCTCTTAGGTGGGCACGGGGGGCTCTTAGGTGGGCACAAGGGGCTCTTAAGTGGGCACGGGGGGCTCTTAGGTGGGCACGGAGGGCTCTTAGGTGGGCACGGAGGGCTCTTAGGTGGGCACGGAGGGCTCTTAGGTGGGCACGGGGGGCTCTTAGGTGGGCACGGGGGGCTCTTAGGTGGGCACGGGGGGCTCTTAGGTGGGCACGGAGGGCTCTTAGGTGGGCACGGAGGGCTCTTAGGTGGGCACGGAGGGCTCTTAGGTGGGCACGGGGGGCTCTTAGGTGGGCACGGAGGGCTCTTAGGTGGGCACGGGGGGCTCTTAGGTGGGCACAAGGGGCTCTTAAGTGGGCACGGGGGGCTCTTAGGTGAGCACGGAGGGCTCTTAGGTGGGCACGGAGGGCTCTTAGGTGGGCACGGAGGGCTCTTAGGTGGGCACGGAGGGCTCTTAGGTGGGCACGGAGGGCTCTTAGGTGGGCACGGTGGGCTCTTAGGTGGGCACGGTGGGCTCTTAGGTGGGCACGGTGGGCTCTTAGGTGGGCACGGTGGGCTCTTAGGTGGGCACGGGGGGCTCTTAGGTGGGCACGTAGGTACCTGGTTGATGGGGTTCTGGGAGTTCTTCTACTCCCCAAGCCCGGCCGCCTCGGGCCTGACTTGTGAGAGTTTGGTCCACCAGGCTGTTGCTTGGAGCGGCCCGCAGGCCCACATACCCACCACAGCCCGGTTGGTCCGGAACTTTTTAGAAAACAGTCCAGTTTCCTCTTGAAGATGTCCACGGTTGTTCCGGCAATATTTCTTATGCTCGCTGGGAGGACGTTGAACAACCGCGGACCTCTGATGTTTATACAGTGTTCTCTGATTGTGTCTATGGCACCTCTGCTCTTCACTGGTTCTATTCTGCATTTTCTTCCATATCGTTCACTCCAGTACGTTGTTATTTTACTGTGTAGATTAGGGACCTGGCCCTCCAGTATCTTCCACGTGTATATTAATTGACATTTCTCTCGTCGCGTTTCTAGTGAGTACATTTGGAGAGCTTTGAGACGATCCCAATAATTTAGGTGCTTTATCTCGTCTATTCGTGCCGTATATGTTCTCTGTATTCCCTCTATTTTAGCAATCTCTCCTGCTCTGAAGGGGGAAGTGAGTACTGAGCAGTACTCGAGACGGGACAACACAAGTGACTTGAAGAGTACAACCATTGTGATGGGATCCCTGGATTTGAAAGTTCTCGTAATCCATCCTATCCTATCAACACTCTCCCTCACCACCACCACCACCACCACCACCACCAACACTCTCCCTCACCACCACCACCACCAACACACTCCCTCACCACCACCACCAACACACTCCCTCACCACCACCACCACCACCACTCTCCCTCACCACCACCAACACTCTCCCTCACCACCACCACCACCACCACCACCAACACTCTCCCTCACCACCACCACCACCACCAACACTCTCCCTCACCACCACCACCAACACTCTCCCTCACCACCACCACCAACACTCTCCCTCACCACCACCACCACCAACACTCTCCCTCACCACCACCACCACCAACACTCTCCCTCACCACCACCACCACCAACACTCTCCCTCACCACCACCACCACCAACACTCTCCCTCACCACCACCACCAACACTCTCCCTCACCACCACCACCAACACTCTCCCTCACCACCACCACCACCACCACCACCAACACTCTCCCTCACCACCACCACCAACACTCTCCCTCACCACCACCACCACCACCACCACCATCACTCTCCCTCACCACCACCACCACCACCACCACCATCACTCTCCCTCACCACCACCACCACCAACACACTCCCTCACCACCACCACCACCACCAACACTCTCCCTCACCACCACCACCACCACCACCACCAACACTCTCCCTCACCACCACCACCACCAACACTCTCCCTCACCACCACCACCACCACCACCAACACTCTCCCTCACCACCACCACCACCAACACTCTCCCTCACCACCACCACCACCAACACTCTCCCTCACCACCAACACTCTCCCTCACCACCACCACCACCAACACTCTCCCTCACCACCACCACCAACACTCTGCCTCACCACCACCACCACCATCACTCTCCCTCACCACCACCACCACCAACACACTCCCTCACCACCACCACCACCACCAACACTCTCCCTCACCACCACCACCACCACCACCACCAACACTCTCCCTCACCACCACCACCACCAACACTCTCCCACACCACCACCACCACCACCACCACCAACACTCTCCCTCACCACCACCACCACCAACACTCTCCCTCACCACCACCACCACCACCACCAACACTCTGCCTCACCACCACCACCACCAACACTCTCCCTCACCACCACCACCAACACTCTCCCTCACCACCACCACCAACACTCTCTGATAAATATTCGACAAATTCTTAAAAAAAATGCCCAACAGATTTGGCGCCGCGTCACCAAAGCTTTGATATGGAAATTTAGTTAAAAAATTGAGGTGGAAAGAATAATATGGCGAAGAGAGGGCAGCCAGGAGGTGCAGGATGAGGGGGGGGCAGCCAGGAGGTGCAGGATGAGGGGGGGGGGGCAGCCAGGAGGTGCAGGATGAGGGGGGAGCAGCCAGGAGGTGAAGGATGGGGGGGGGGAGCAGCCAGGAGGTGCAGGAAGAGGAGGGGGGCAGCCAGGAGGTGCAGGATGAGGGGGGAGCAGCCAGGAGGTGCAGGATGAGGGGGGGCAGCCAGGAGGTGCAGGATGAGGGGGGAGCAGCCAGGAAGTGAAGGATGAGGGGGGAGCAGCCAGGAGGTGCAGGATGAGGAGGGGGGCAGCCAGGAGGTGCAGGATGAGGGGGGAGCAGCCAGGAGGTGCAGGATGAGGGGGGGGGCAGCCAGGAGGTGCAGGATGAGGGGGGGAGCAGCCAGGAAGTGAAGGATGAGGGGGGAGCAGCCAGGAGGTGCAGGATGAGGAGGGGGGCAGCCAGGAGGTGCAGGATGAGGGGGGAGCAGCCAGGAAGTGAAGGATGAGGGGGGAGCAGCCAGGAAGTGAAGGATGAGGGGGGAGCAGCCAGGAGGTGCAGGATGAGGGGGGGCAGCCAGAAGGTGCAGGATGAGGGGGGGGGCAGCCAGGAGGTGCAGGATGAGGGGGGAGCAGCCAGGAAGTGAAGGATGAGGGGGGAGCAGCCAGGAGGTGCAGGATGAGGAGGGGGGCAGCCAGGAGGTGCAGGATGAGGGGGGAGCAGCCAGGAAGTGAAGGATGAGGGGGAGCAGCCAGGAGGTGCAGGATGAGGAGGGGGGCAGCCAGGAGGTGCAGGATGAGGGGGGAGCAGCCAGGAAGTGAAGGATGAGGGGGGAGCAGCCAGGAGATGCAGGATGAGGAGGGGGGCAGCCAGGAGGTGCAGGATGAGGAGGGGGCAGTCAGGAGGTGCAGGATGAGAGGGGGAGCAGCCAGGAGGTGCAGGATGAGGAGGGGGCAGCCAGGAGGTGCAGGATGAGGAGGGGGGCAGCCAGGAGGTGCAGGATGAGGAGGGGGCAGCCAGGAGGTGCAGGATGAGGAGGGGGGGCAGCCAGGAGGGGCAGGATGAGGAGGGGGGGCAGCCAGGAGGTGCAGGATGAGGGGGGAGCAGCCAGGAGGTGCAGGATGAGGGGGGAGCAGCCAGGAGGTGCAGGATGAGGGGGAGCAGCCAGGAAGTGCAGGATGAGGGAGGGCAGCCAGGAGGTGCAGGATGAAGGGGGGCAGCCAGGAGGTGCAGGATGAGTGATGGGGGGGCAGCCAGAAGGTGCAGGATGAGGGAGGGGGGCAGCCAGGAGGTGCAGGATGAGGGGGGAGCAGCCAGGAGGTGCAGGATGAGGGGGGGGAGCAGCCAGGAGGTGCAGGATGAGGGGGCAGCCAGGAGGTGCAGGATGAGGGGGGGGAGCAGCCAGGAGGTGCAGGATGAGGGGGGAGCAGCCAGGAGGTGCAGGATGAGGGGGGAACAGCCAGGAGGTGCAGGATGAGGGGGGGCAGCCAGGAGGTGCAGGATGAGGGGGGAGCAGCCAGGAGGTGCAGGATGAGGGGGGGAGCAGCCAGGAGGTGCAGGATGAGGGGGGGGGCAGCCAGGAGGTGCAGGATGAGGGGGGGCAGCTAGGAGGTGCAGGATGAGGGGGGGAGCAGCCAGGAGGTGCAGGATGAGGGGGGGAGCAGCCAGGAGGTGCAGGATGAGGAGGGGAGCAGCCAGGAGGTGCAGGATGAGGAGGGGGCAGCCAGGAGGTGCAGGATGAGAGGGGAGCAGCCAGGAAGTGAAGGATGAGGGGGAGCAGCCAGGAGGTGCAGGATGAGGAGGGGGGCAGCCAGGAGGTGCAGGATGAGGGGGGAGCAGCCAGGAAGTGAAGGATGAGGGGGGAGCAGCCAGGAGATGCAGGATGAGGAGGGGGGCAGCCAGGAGGTGCAGGATGAGGAGGGGGCAGTCAGGAGGTGCAGGATGAGAGGGGGAGCAGCCAGGAGGTGCAGGATGAGGAGGGGGGCAGCCAGGAGGTGCAGGATGAGGAGGGGGCAGCCAGGAGGTGCAGGATGAGGAGGGGGGCAGCCAGGAGGGGCAGGATGAGGAGGGGGGGCAGCCAGGAGGTGCAGGATGAGGGGGAGCAGCCAGGAGGTGCAGGATGAGGGGGAGCAGCCAGGAGGTGCAGGATGAGGGGGAGCAGCCAGGAGGTGCAGGATGAGGGAGGGCAGCCAGGAGGTGCAGGATGAAGGGGGGCAGCCAGGAGGTGCAGGATGAGTGGGGGGGGGGCAGCCAGAAGGTGCAGGATGAGGGAGGGGGGCAGCCAGGAGGTGCAGGATGAGGGGGGAGCAGCCAGGAGGTGCAGGATGAGGGGGGGGAGCAGCCAGGAGGTGCAGGATGAGGGGGCAGCCAGGAGGTGCAGGATGAGGGGGGGGGGAGCAGCCAGGAGGTGCAGGATGAGGGGGGAGCAGCCAGGAGGTGCAGGATGAGGGGGGAACAGCCAGGAGGTGCAGGATGAGGGGGGGCAGCCAGGAGGTGCAGGATGAGGGGGGAGCAGCCAGGAGGTGCAGGATGAGGGGGGGAGCAGCCAGGAGGTGCAGGATGAGGGGGGGGCAGCCAGGAGGTGCAGGATGAGGGGGGGCAGCTAGGAGGTGCAGGATGAGGGGGGGAGCAGCCAGGAGGTGCAGGATGAGGGGGGGAGCAGCCAGGAGGTGCAGGATGAGGAGGGGAGCAGCCAGGAGGTGCAGGATGAGGAGGGGGCAGCCAGGAGGTGCAGGATGAGAGGGGGAGCAGCCAGGAGGTGCAGGATGAGGGGGGCAGCCAGGAGGTGCAGGATGAGGAGGGGGCAGCCAGGAGGTGCAGGATGAGGAGGGGGCAGCCAGGAGGTGCAGGATGAGGGGGGGGCAGCCAGGAGGTGCAGGATGAGGAGGGGGGGCAGCCAGGAGGTGCAGGATGAGGAGGGGGGCAGCCAGGAGGTGCAGGATGAGGAGGGGGGGCAGCCAGGAGGTGCAGGATGAGGAGGGGGGCAGCCAGGAGGTGCAGGATGAGGAGGGGGGCAGCCAGGAGGTGCAGGATGAGGAGGGGGGCAGCCAGGAGGTGCAGGATGAGGAGGGGGGGCAGCCAGGAGGTGCAGGATGAGGAGGGGGGCAGCCAGGAGGTGCAGGATGAGGAGGGGGGCAGCCAGGAGGTGCAGGATGAGGAGGGGGCAGCCAGGAGGTGCAGGATGAGGAGGTGCAGGATGAGGAGGGGGCAGCCAGGAGGTGCAGGATGAGGAGGGGAGCAGCCAGGAGGTGCAGGATGAGGAGGGGGCAGCCAGGAGGTGCAGGATGAGGAGGGGGGCAGCCAGGAGGTGCAGGATGAGGGGGGGAGCAGCCAGGAGGTGCAGGATGAGGAGGGGAGCAGCCAGGAGGTGCAGGATGAGGGGGGGAGCAGCCAGGAGGTGCAGGATCAGGAGGGGAGCAGCCAGGAGGTGCAGGATCAGGAGGGGAGTAGCCAGGAGGTGCAGGATGAGGGGGGAGCAGCCAGGAGGTGCAGGATGAGGAGGGGAGCAGCCAGGAGGTGCAGGATGAGGAGGGGAGCAGCCAGGAGGTGCAGGATGAGGAGGGAGCAGCCAGGAGGTGCAGGATGAGGAGGGGAGCAGCCAGGAGGTGCAGGATGAGGAGGGGAGCAGCCAGGAGGTGCAGGATGAGGGGGGGAGCAGCCAGGAGGTGCAGGATGAGGAGGGGAGCAGCCAGGAGGTGCAGGATGAGGGGGGGAGCAGCCAGGAGGTGCAGGATGAGGAGGGGGCAGCCAGGAGGTGCAGGATTAGGAGGGGGCAGCCAGGAGGTGCAGGATGAGGAGGGGGCAGCCAGGAGGTGCAGAATGAGGAGGGGGCAGCCAGGAGGTGCAGAATGAGGAGGGGGGGCAGCCAGGAGGTGCAGGATGAGGAGGGGCTGCCAGGAGGTGCAGGATGAGGAGAGGGCAGCCAGGAGGTGCAGGATGAGGAGGGGAGCAGCCAGGAGGTGCAGGAAGAAGGGGGGGAGCACAACAGATCACTATGGCATGATATGACACCGTTTTCTATGTTGATGCATATTCGCCACACGGGACAGTGAAGATCCTGCTCATATTCTCCGCCACGCGGGCCACAATCATTCAAAAGACAGTAGATCTAATTAGAGTAGATTTAGATCAGATCTAGACGGTAGATCTAATTAGTAGATCCCCCGAGGTACAGAGCTTGCCACGATTTTACTTGGTTGACTGTTACTCTCTGCGTTCGGGTTGAGAGAAAACTGAATATCCACCGTCCTATTTTACCAGTTATTCCCATTCTGTGTGCTATCACTCCATGATCACAGGTATATAATGCCTTTACGAAGCTCGTGTATACCACATCTGCACTGTTTTTATTTGTATATACAAGAGTTCTTACATTTTTGTAAAGCCACTATCACTCACAGCGTTTCGGGCAGGTCCTTAATCCTATTTTTTCCCAGGAATACGACCGGCCAAATCGTTTAACAACCAGGTACCCATTCACTGTTGGGTGAACAGAGGATACAGTTAAGGATTGGCGCCCAGTCAATCCTCCCCGGCCAGGATACGAACCCAAGCCAAATCCTTTGCGAAGCGTCGGGCGAGGGTTTTATCACTGCGCCACGGGGACTGCTCATTTTCTTCTAATACCTCAGTGATTTTGTCGTAGTGCTCAAGTAGCTGTGAGAGGCACGATCTTCCTGCTCTAAATCCATGTTGGCCTGGGTTGTGGAGGTCATTGGTCTCCGTGAATCTAGTGACCTGACTCCTGATCACTCTCTCAAATACTTTTATTATGTGGGACGTTAGTGCAACTGGTCTATAATTCTTTGCCAATGCTTTGCTACCACCCTTGTGTAGAGGGGCTATGTCTGCTGCTTTAAATGCATCTGGTATCTCCCCCGTGTCCAAGCTCTTCCTCTACACTATACTGAGTGTCTGTGCTACAGGCACTTTGCATTTCTTTATAAATATTGAATTCCAGGAGTCTGGACCCGGGGCAGAGTGCATAGACATATTGCCAATTTCTCTTTCAAAGCTTGGTGTCTTCTTTTGATAATTACTTACTTCTGCTATCAAAATCTGCAGACTTCGTCTTGATATTTGTCATGTTTTCAGGAGTTTGGATATCATACATAAAGAAGCAGTCTTGGCTCTTCTACTACCATGCTGTTTATTGTAGTGCTAAACATGTCCTCATACTGCTTTTGTAGGATTTCAATATTTTCTTTGTCATTCTGAGTATGAACCTTCACTTTCAGGTGGAGGAGAAATGGAGAGGGAGGAGTGAGGGTGTGGGAATGAAAATGAGGTGGAGTGTAGATAAGGAGGGGGGAGGAGGTGCGAGCAGGAGACGGGGGGGGGGAGGTGCGAGCAGGAGACGGGGGGGGGAGGCGAGGGAGGAGAGAGGGGGAGGGAGAGAGAGGGGGAGGGGAGGAGAGAGGGGGGAGGGGAGGAGGGGAGGGGAAGGGGGGGGGGAGAGAGGGGGGAGGGGAGAGAGGGGGGGGGGGAGGGGAGGGAGGGAGGGGAGAGAGGGGGGAGGGGGAGAGAGGGGGGAGGGGGGAGAGAGGGGGGGAGGGGGAGAGAGGGGGGAGGGGGAGAGAGGGGGGAGGGGAGGGGGGGAGAGAGGGGGAGGGGAGGGGGAGAGAGGGGGGGAGGGGAGAGAGGGGGAGGGGAGGGGAGAGGGGGAGGGGAGAGAGGGGGGAGGGGAGAGAGGGGGAGGGGAGAGAGGGGGGAGGGGAGAGAGGGGGGGGGAGGGGGAGGGAGAGGAGGGGGAGAGGGGGAAAGAGAGGGGGAGGGGAGGGGGGGAGAGGAGAGAGGGGGAGGGGAGAGAGGGGGAGGAGGAGAGGAGAGGGGGGGGGAAGACATAGGTGGTGACCTTGGGAGCGGCTCTCCGCATCCTAATATCCTGACAAGGGAGTGTTTGAGGCGCCAAGCGGCCACCCTGGGGAGATTCCCGTCCTTCCCACCCTTCCCCACTCCCTCCCCTCCTCCCCAACGTGTCCCCCCCGTCACCATCACCATCCAGGCTACCAGGGGACACTACCCTGGGGCAGCTACCCCCCAGGTGAGACAGGTAGCGGGCATCTAGGCTACCAGATGGGTCCAGACCTGCCAGCTTCGCCGCCCCCCCCCCTCCCCCCCTCACCATACCGGCTTCCACCCACGCTCACAAGAGGCCTTATAATCCCCCCTCCTCCCCCGCCCCCCCCCCCCAACGCACCATAACAACATCAGGAAACATTCCTCCATCACCAACATATGTTTATGTTTTCCGTCCCAAAGGTAATATAACAGGTGATGGTGTAGCCGTGAAGAGCACGTGAAGAGCACGTGTAGCCGTGAAGAGCACGTGAAGAGCACGTGTAGCCGTGAAGAGCACGTGAAGAGCACGTGTAGCCGTGAAGAGCACGTGAAGAGCACGTGTAGCCGTGAAGAGCACGTGAAGAGCACGTGTAGCCGTGAAGAGCACGTGTAGCCGTGAAGAGCACGCGTGCCAGGACAACACTCCAGCTCAATATTCTGGCAGGATAAACACTCGGGAACTGTGAGGGGGGGAGGGGAGGGTGGGTAAGTTAACAAGCCGCCGGCTTCCGAGCCCCGTCGAGGCCACTGGAGATGGTTGTCACGCAGGTAAATTCTGGAAAGTTCATCACACCCCTCCCCCTTCAACTGATCAAACCGAGGTGTGACTCATACGTCAGACGGCAAGTTGCTTCGTCTAACAGCCTGGCTGACCAGACAACCAATCGGGAGACCGGGCCGCTGGAAGGATACCTGGAAGAGGGGGTTCGGGAGTTCTTCTACTCCACAAGCCCGGCTTCGACTTTTGATAACTTGATCCACCAGGCTGTTGCTTGGAGCGGCCCGCAGGCCCACATACCCACCACAGCCTGGTTGGTCCGGCACTCCTTGCAAGAACCTGGTCACGTGCCCCTTGACTTTCCAGCAATATTTCTACTGCTCACTGGGAAGGTGTTGAACAGCCATAGACCTCTGATGGTGAGACAGTGTTCTCTGGTTGTGCCTATGGCACCTCTACTCCTCACTGGTTCTGTGTTGACTTCAAAGTTCACAGGGAGTGAACTCAGTCCTAGAACTAAAACCTTTGGGAGGATTTGAAGTTTATGAAAGACAAGGGGTAAATACTGGTCTGAAAATTGGCTTGATTTATGGAACAAATTACTAATTATTGAATAACAAAATAGCCATGTGATCGCTGGATTGTTTCAAGTGTTGGTATGATATTAATTATATACATATATACATGTATATATATACATGTATATATATATATATATATATATATAATATATATATATATATATGTATATATATATATATATATATATATATATATATATATATATGTATATATATATATATATATATATATATATACACATATGTATATACATATGTATGTATGTATATATATATATATGTCGTACCTAGTAGCCAGAACGCACTTCTCAGCCTACTATGCAAGGCCCGATTTGCATAATAAGCCAAGTTTTCATGAATTTATTGTTTTTCGACTACCTAACCTACCTAACCTAACCTAACTTTTTCGGCTACCTAACCTAACCTAACGTATAAAGATAGGTTAGGTTAGGTTAGGTAGGGTTGGTTAGGTTCCGTCATATATCAACGTTAATTTTAACTCCAATGAAAAAAATTGACCTCTTACATAATGAAATGGGTAGCTTTATCATTTCATAAGAAAAAAATTAGGGAAAATATATTAATTCAGGAAAACTTAGCTTATTAGGCATATCGGGCCTTGCATAGTAGGCTGAGAAGTGAGTTCTGGCTATTAGGTACGACATATATATATATATATATATATATATATATATATATATATATATATATATATATATATATATATATATATATATATATATATATATATATATATATACATACACATACATATGTGTATATATATATATATATATATATATATATATATATATATATATATATATATATTATATATATATATATATATATATATATATATATATATATATATATATATATATATCTCAACCCTGCAAACACAACTTAACTGTCCCAATTTTCCGCTTGTTACTCCCCTTCTCCACATGTCTCCCCCCCCCCACAACCACTGTCCCACACAACACCCAGGTCCTCCCCCCCCCCCCACAACCACTGTCCCACACAACACCCAGGTCCCTCCCCCCCCCCCCCCCCCCACCCATCCAGCAAGATGACGATTATCTTCAAAAAATCATCTATGATGAGTGAGTGGTGACGACCACCATCTCATCACACCAAGATCTCACCCGAGTGCCATCCCTGGGACCTCCCTCTGGGCAAGCTCTGTACCTCAGGGTACAGTCCTTGCACCGCTACTGTTCCTTATTCTCATATCAGATATAGACAAAAATACAAGTCACAGCTTGTGTCATCCTTTGCAGATGACACAAAAATCAGCATGAAAATACTGTCTTCGGCTGAAGACACTGAAAAACTTCAAGCAGATATTAATAAAGTTTTCGACTGGACAGTAGAAAATAACATGATGTTTAACAGCGATAAATTCCAGGTACTCAGATACGGCAAAAATGAGGACCTTAAACATAATACAGGGTACAAAATACAATCAAATATGCCCATAGTAGGAATGCAGCATATCAAGGATTTGGGAATAATGATGTCCGACGACCTAACGTTTAGGGAGCATAACCAAGCAAATATTGCGACAGCCAGAAAAATGATAGGATGGATTACGATTACTTTCAAATCCAGGGATCCCATTACAATGGTTGTACTCTTTTAAATCACTTGTGTTGTCCCGTCTTGAGTACTGCTTAGTACTCACTTCCCCCTTCAGAGCAGGAGAGATTGCTGAAACAGAGGGAATACAGAGAACATATACGGCATACATTGACGCAATAGCGCACCTAAATTATTGGGATCGTCTCAAAGCTCTCCAAATGTACTCACTAGAAAGGAGACGAGAGAGATACCAAATAATATACACATGGAAAATACTGGAGGGGCAGGTCCCAAATCTACACAGTAAAATAACAACGTACTGGAGTGAACGATATGGAAGAAAATGCAGAATAGAACCAGTGAAGAGCAGAGAGGTGCCATAGACACAATCAGAGAACACTGTATAAACATCAGAGGTCCACGGTTGTTCAACGTCCTCCCAGCAAGCATAAGAAATATTGCCGGAACAACCGTGGACATTTTCAAGAGGAAACTAGATTTATTCCTCCAAGGAGTGCCGGACCAACCGGGCGGTGGTGGGTATGTGAGCCTGCGGGCCGCTCCAAGCAACAGCCTGGTGGGGACCAAACTCTCACAAGTCAAGCCTTGCCTCAGGCCGGGCTTGGGGACCAGGTATCAAA